>RCWM02001072.1:0-133029 GCA_003667255.2 Euschistus heros
GGAAGGTTATTCTACAAATGGATAATATTTTTGGTCCTTACAAACTTGATTCAAATTGAAATGGAATAAAAGGAGTCAAGAAAATCTATTGCCTTCTTTATAGATTTCAAAATCTGCCATTGATTCTGTATAAAAGAACAGGCGTGCTCCTCCTTTGCTAATATTTATAGCCAGTAGCTATATTCTAGCATCAACTTTGGTCAGTGTGCAGTAAACGTGGGCGCGATTAACCACTTTTCCAACCAATATCTCGAGTCCAGGAAGGTTGCAACTATGCCCTCTATTATTTACCTTATTTTGTAAATGATATTAACGGATTGCGCCGTAAGCGGAGGAAATCTGGTTAGAGGGTACAGAATGAAAACTTCCTACCATTTGCAGACTTTATAGTGGTTGCTTGCTGATAACTGCCTCGGGTTTGCAAAACATTGATCAATAGAGCTTGATGGGATATTATTGTTAAAAAGTGGATTTTTTGCTAGTGAATTTATTCACAAGTCAAATATTCATGAGTTTTTAGGAAGGCGGCGGAACATCTTAGTGAACGTGACTCTTGGATGTTTTTAATAAATCAAAACAGTCAAAGGTAGTCACACCGACATAAGGGTAAGTGAGGGATTACATTGCTCTCCACAGTTTGACACTCACCGATCACTTGAATCAAACGTGCTGCTCGCCATCCTTTGTCTTGGGTCTTAATAGTGTTTGGAATAATTTATTTCTAACTACAGCCCCTGTCGCGGCTTCCTGCCCGCCCTCCATAAGTAAGCTAATTTCAAACTAAAAATTAATGTTTTATTTGTTTATCGATAACCGAATTCTTGTATTTTAGCATGGTGGTTCAGCATTATTTCTTCAATGATTTTTTCACGCATAGCAGTAGGGTAATTATTAATCGTTAGTTATAATCGCACTGAAGTTAGGCAGTTTGGAGGTTGCGTACAAGCCTCCATTAGCATAAAAATTTTTAATTTTAATGTGTATGAATTGGTAATCAATTGTGTGATAAAGACTAAGAAAACTTTGCGGAAAATAAACTGCATTATCAGTGCTTTATCGACAGAAGGCCCGTGGATTCATATTTTACACACAATATAGAAAAAGTAAAGGATCGATATTTTTGATTTAGGTCACTAATTTGGTATTCGGCAAGAAATAACTTTATGTGAATTTCATCTGGTTGGATGTTGAATTTCGAACTATAAAAGTATAGGGACAGTGTGGCAAACCTCAGTCCTGCCTTCTCCAACATTGTACATTTTAAATTTTAGTTATTGTAAAATTTTACCATTGCAAAACCTTCCTAGAATTGATAAAAAATTATTTATTTAGATGTCGGTACAGGATAGGTTCAGTTTACCATTGTTAACTCTATTTGTGGGATGGTGCTATACCACAATCGTTTGCGATTTCAAGCTTCACTGGGATCCACATATCGCACACGCATATTTAAAATCTTTTTTAATAATTTCTTTATTAGTTTAATAAGTAAATTTATCATCGATTTCAAAGCTCTTTTGTAACCTCCTCGCGTACGAAACACTCCTCCACCTATCGGGTTCCCATTTTCAAACTTCACTGTTGTCCACATATTTCTCTTTTTTTAAATAAAAAATTAAATGAAAAAATCATTAGATTTCAAAATTGCTAAAAAACCTTCTTCTTGGAACTATGAAGATGATGTAGTTACTATTTAGCACAGATTGGTTCAGTAGATTCGTGGTTAGTGATCACAAAGTTGGTCAAAATGGCTTTTGGTTCCTTTAGATAATAGTATAAGTTTATTATTATGGTAAACTTCTAATTTTAAATCTTTCAAGAACTTATGAAGATGATGTAGTGAAAATTTGGTTCAGATAGAGTTCCTTAGTTTTACGAAAACCGCTATTTGTCGCTTGCCACATATTTATAGCGTTTTTGGATAACAATTAGTTGCAATTAAGTAACTTCATTATCAATTTCTAGCTATATTTAACACGTCGCCCGGATCATTTGTAACCTCTCTTAAATGGCGCTCGCTTTACTGCAACGCCACATAATTTATCGCTTTGTAAACAAACAGTTATTTACTAGAAAATATATCAAATTTTATTATTGCTAAACTTCCTTGAAACTATGAATCGATGATTAGTTATATCTGGTACAGACATAGTTCTATAGGTTTTCCGCGGTTAGTTGATAACGAAACGAAAATGGGCTTGTCCTATATCAATATCTAACTTTCATCATCCCCCGTCGAGGAATTTTAAGTAACCAATAAATTGATTTTTTTGTTTATCAATAAAAATCTTGTATGAACAGTTGCCACATTGAAAATTATATTTTTGATAATATTTTCCACGCATAGCAAGCCATTATTGAACTTGGTTAAATTTATGAGTTGATTTAGGTATTTGACAGATAACATAAAAGCATAATTAGACATTCCAATTTTTCAAATTTTAAATATTATAGGTTGTGAATCACCCCATCACACGATGGATAGATGTACTATTAAGAAACTGCATTATCAGTGCTTACAACTAAAGGTTCAAAAAAAAATTCATATTTTCTACACACACAATATTAAAACCGCCTGGAGAAATCGGAATTTTGATTTTTAATAATTTTCATTCGACAGAAATAAGTTTTAATTGATTTGATTCTGGTTGGATTTAATTTCTAACCATAAAAGTATGTCATAGTGTGGCAAAACCCTTTTCTCTAACACTCGATCTCTTCTGTTGTACATGTAAATTTTTATGTGTTGGCTAAACCTAGAATTATGAACAGGATGTAGTTAAACTTTGGTATATTTCACTCCATATACCTGTTTTTATAACAATTTAATTGAAAATAAGCTAAATTTTCATTATCAATGTTCAACCTCTATGTAACGACTGTACATTTTTAACCTTTCATGTAGATCTGCAAATTTTGCCGCCATTTTTGAAACTTCACTGTTTATCCACTTATTATTCATTTTTCAATAAGAGAATTAGTTGAGAAATTATTAGATTTTACTATTGCTAAACCATCCTATAAAAGATGATGTAGTCAAAATTTGGGTATGATTGGTTCAGTAGTTTTTTGGCGGTTAGTGAACACAAACGAAACATTGCTTGTCCTTTTATATAATAGTATACCTTTATACCGCATATGTTAGAATCGTATAGCAGCTAACAGATAATTGTGACGTTGCAGATAATATACAAATAATATTGCGACTAGAATTAGATATAAGGTATCCTATCTTTTTTGTTGGATCAAACTTGCACACGGTGTGCAAATTTGATTAAATCGTTCAGTAGTTTAGGTGTTAGCCGGCACCTAGGCGGCGACACGTAATTTTATCATCATATTAAGATTAAACTACGTCCTCTTTAAGCAAAAAAATTACAATTTTAAGTCTGTAACTATATCAATTCGTACATTATGGGAGGTCAAGTTTGGGGCTATCGTTACGCTGATAAACAATCGAAAAGTGGCCAGAGGACCCTTTTAAAATTGAATTTTAAATTTGAACATATTTAAATTGCCAAAAAAATACTCCCAAATTGACAGGAATTAATTTAGAAGCCAAAATTTCACCAATTCATGTTTTTACCGTTTCAATTACAAGTTTAAAGATACCTTAATAACTTTGGGGTGATATTAATCAATAATATCCAAAGGAATTATTAGGTTATTAGATAATTAAATTTTTTAAATAAGAACGGAACGGTAGGAATATAGGATGTCTTTCAAGTAACTCACTCAGAGCTGCACAGTCTTCACCACTTTAGGCATTTGACCATAATTCAATTTCAGTCACAGTAACTACACCCAAAATATATTTTTTCTTAATTCTTCCAAGACTTTAACAACGTCCTGAATTACTGGAATATATCTTCATTGGTTTCCCAATCATACACAGAGAACAAATGTAATTCGATATCCCTGAATGAAATGGTCTGTAGTTCAAGTTGAGAAGTTCGCCTCTAATTTTAATTTATGACGCCTCTATCAGGTAAATTGTGAATAATATAATCAATGGCCAAATATAATTGTTTATAGATTTTGGTGATATTGGCCGTTAAAGCCTTTTTTTTCTCGAGTTACACTGTCCTATAGATGATCTTAGTATAGATTTCAATGAAAGTTAATAAAATCCAATAACTGATTGTATATATTTAAAAACAAATAACACAATAATGATTTAAAATCATTAATTAACTTTAAAAAGCGCTCCTGACGACAGTTGTAGCTGATGTCAGTAAATATTACTTTAAAACACTTTTGTAAATAAACTCTGTAAAGTATTATTAATAAAAGAATTTTCTATCTATCTATCACTCTGTGATTTTAATTAGGGAACGGCGACCATTGGACCGGAACTTGACCTAAGCGGCACTTGAGCCCGCTTTCCTGACTCAGCAGGCGTTTAGTTTTATGGTTGGTGTCGGCCAGGCTCCGGTTTCCCCACTGCTAACTTCTCGCTTCTCTCCTTTATTTCATAAGCAAACCCTTGTCTGGCGGTGCCCGGCATGTGACAGTGTCTCTGTGAAGTTCCTAAATCATGGAAGGAAAAGTGGAAAATAATGTTTGGAAAAATTGTTCGTTCGAAAGCTTTGGTAAACACACGTGTTGAAAATTCGCCGTGGCCTTGGCTCGATCATTTATGAATGAGATTAACCATTCCTTTTATAAGTTACTGGCCTTGGTGATAAAATATGTCATAATCGGAAATCAGAGTATTCCGAATCTCTGTCCAATAATAGGTGTGCTTCCATATTGGTTTCTCCCTCCGGACAATACTAAATAAAAAAGGGGTTGGTTCTGCTTCCAATACTTCAATTCAAGTCAGGTTTTGGTGGCGCCAAACCCACTCATCTGGTCCGGTCAGGTATGCTCCAAGTCTGGTCCGGGTTCCCCCCCCCCCCAGGTAAGCTCAAGTTCAAGTCCGTTCGCAGTGGCGTCCTTACTTTCAAGAGGACAACAAACGGGAAGATGTAAGTCAGATCTTCCTAGAATTAGTAATGAAATCAACCGTTTCCGCACGTGGCAGCCCTCTCTACCGCTCCTGTCTCGAAGGAGCGGTATGAAAAAGACTTCTTTCCTCCGCCATTTCTGCTGTAAAGATTCCCGACCAGAAAAGGTGATTAGTCATCAGCTTCTGTGTTAGGCGGTTATTTCTGTAAAAGAAAAGCAAGCTATTTGCGTCTTTTCTTTCTTCTGTATGAATATTTTAAGGATTGAAAATCAGTTGCCAATAGAAGGTATCTTACCCATAGGAACTTAACCCGTACGTTGGAATCCAACTGATTCAATCAGTAAACCTTTTCATGCTTTTAGTATAAAAAATCGATCAGTTGAATTGATCGTTTTATTTAACAAACTCTTAATCAAACTTAATCATTTAGGGTTATTTAATCATCATTAAAATCTTTATACAAATCATAAGCTCGTTATTAAATTAATGTTTATATTTGTTTTTGTTTATTTTAATGGTTGTTTAAATGTCTAGTAATAAATTGTTGTTTTGTGTGTTGTCTTGAATATATGTTGTTCATTAGGTTTGGTTTCAATGATAAGATGGGGCTACTACTATTATACTGGTCTCCTAGTAAATCAATCATGTTAATTTAATTATATCCAGGTATTATTTGCCTATTGCAGCCCACTTGTCCACAAAGAGGAACGTGTATATATGAAAGTAGGTTATACAAACACGAGAACTATTGTTCTTCCTATGAAATTATTTATTTAAATAAGATACAGAATAAACAAAACAAACAGCAATGGAAGGAAACGTACCTAATATAATAATTAATTTATTACGTTAAATTGATTGAAAATTACTTTTATAACAATTTACACAGACTATCCAGGTGTCCGCTAAGATAGCTTAAAATAGAATGTATGAACTATAGATGGGGGGATAATATTTTACATACCCCCTTCCCAGGGCATCTTCATCCAACACCAATTCCATGGTTGCTGATAGAACCATAAGGGAGTTTATTGAAGTATTTTCGAAACCCCGGAACTCAGGGAGCGTATAATCGATCATTGCACAACATGAAACTGGTTGAATGGAATTTAATCCCTTCAGCCACCTTTTATACATTGGAGGTATGTGGGAAGCGGGGATCAAGTCAATGAACATTCATACCTTTAGTAAAAGGTCATCAACGCTCAAATACGAGGTCATTCCCTGATTGGTGGTCTGCTAGTTGCTTATCAAAAATGGATCTCACCGACGATCCGGTGAACAGATTAACTTGTTGGCAGTAAAAAGGTGAATTCGGAATATTGGCAGCGCATGGCGATAGAAACAAAAGTACTTAAGGAGTTCTAACCAGCACGTGAACAAATGGACATCACATACCCTAAAAAATGTCACTGTAGTAAACTTGGTGTTAATAGAAAACAGGAAACCTGGTTGTTGGCCTTCTGCAAGAATTATTGAAACTTATCCTTGTAAGGTGTGTTGGTAAGGATAATAAAGTTAACTAACCCTAATGAGTAAAAAAAAAGTTTAAAAATAGAGAGTACAAGCGCCCCAGATACTCGGCTTGTAATTTTGCTACCTCCTTTCAGAGGTATAACCTTTTTGAAATGTATTACTTAAAACTTTAGAGGGCGGTATGTTCAGCCATTCATTTTATGATATAGAATTGGTCTTAAATTTATGTTTGACAATTTGTTTAGATTGAACACTTTACATTTTTATTTCATAAAAATAAGTATTGTTAATCCAATAATGTCTGTTCGGAGTGTGCCACTTCTAATATTTTGCTACCTGTAGAGGGGAGGGTTAACCTTTCGGATTTTCCTACCACTACCACCATCAGTCAGGCTGACGAATATCTTTTTTTAATGGCTATGGATGGCTCTGAAGTTAGTAGAAGTGAAATGATGCTTGAAGGTAACCTGGCGTTCATCGTCGACCATATATTGTAAACGCCATCAAATTTAATTTTCAAAAAGGGAACTACGATGTAATGATGACCAAGCAAAAAGCAATGAAGAGAAAAAAATTACCACTCCAACCCTTTGAAATAAATTTGAAAGCGAATAACATTTTACTCGGTTAGTTTTGAAATGTTTACATGGCTGGTGGTAGTGGTAATAACGGGTAGAAAATAAAACCTTTTTATCTGGAACGAATGCCATGTATATGTGTTTTATTTGCGGGGTTTACCTACCTCAAAGACGAACATTGAAAACCGTCCATCTGATAATGAACAATATTGCCTTCAATCTGAGCAATTATCTACGGGTAGTATGCGCTGGTCTTGAGTGGTAGTTTTGAAATAAAAATATAGAAAAATATGCATTTTACTCTAGACTCCAAAAAAACTAGAATAAAAAAAAAACACTTACTACTTATGTTCTTCATTAATTCAAACACATCCTACTGTAGCTCAAAACGCAACATTTATGCTAGTATTAAAAACTTGCACTAAGAATTTCATTTTGCTACCATAGGATCTTGCCATAACTTTTTTATAGGTGCATTTCCGGACCCATGCTTATAGGAAAATAATTTGGTTAGCGTGTATTTTCTATAAGATTTTGAGGGTTCGCGAATTTTGTCCACCCTCACTCTATGTTCGAAGCACTGTGCATCCGTTCGGTTCTTCATTGAATCAGACACGTAGCTAGAAGGTGAAGACGAGGAAGACTATGAAGAATTATCGACAGAATTATATGTTGGAAATGTCGGCATGGAATGGGCTAAAACTCCTAGAAAGTGTAAATTTGCTCGGACTCTAGCTGCAAACATAGTAAGTGTCAAACCTTCACTAACGGATTTTTCTAGAAGAATTGAATGTGAAATAGAAGCGATTCTCAAATTTTTAGATTTTGAAATTAATAGAAATTCAAGCTCATTTTTATTTAAAATATGGCATTGTCAATGATGAAGGAGTATTTGCAGGAAAGAGCCAAAATTATTACATCGCCAGCCGACATTTAAATAACACTCGAACGCTGTGTTGCTCTTGTGGTTTTTTAGAAATACTATGTTACTATAAATAGAACTCCATTTATTAATATCTTACTTCTTACCTTTATTGGATTCTAACTAAATGCGTGCAAACTAATTCATTTTTAGTTAGTGACATTTAGAAAGTTGAATAATTATACTTTCTTAAATATAACTATTTTAGATTTTTCAAGATCAGGATGATTATACAATCAAATCTATCTGAGGGCCAGCACACAATTTACATGTTATAATGATTACCTGAAGTCATAATCAGGACTTCTTTCCTGTCTCTCTAGGCTTGCCATCCAAGAGATCATCACAGAGGACCTCCAGCATCTCCTCTCAGCCCAATCACTTCCAACCGTCCTATCAACTCGGTCTCCAAAGACTCCTATGCGAATTCCCCGTCGATCAAACTATCCTTCTTCGTTTCCAGAACAATCTATATATAAACACCCATCCCTACTTTCCATTTTTGGATTTCCTTAGTCTAAAAGTTTTGATTTCTTTGTTCAGAACTTTCTTTGTCTGAATATTTGTTAACAAGCATTCTCTGCCTACAGGAGACCAGGTATAGGTGCAACCATTCCACAAGTTTGCCTACTTCTACCTGGATCAACTCCACTTAACGGATTTAAGGCTAAATCCTCTAACTCCAGACTTTAAAGGAGTGCCGGCCCTTTTTCATCACGCCATCTTGTTATTAATTATTAATAAACATAATATTACGAACCCATAATACATTGCACGAAAAATTAGGAAACACGCCAAAGAGGAGTATATAAGCGGCAGGATCATTCACGTCGGCCTGAGATGGCTGGATGAAATAGAAGCTTGGCAAGCAATTTATGATAAGGCCTTTTTTTCTTGGAAGGCTATAGTTCCATAAATAAATAAAGATAAGGCCCATGTTTATTATATTACCATTCTCAGCAGACGGCAACCTCAAGAGCCATACTGCTACAAATTAGCATTTCTTCACCCGCTCACCTGTACCATCACAGAGTGCATCATTCAGCTGCTACAGATGCAAACAATCGCATCTATTATACTTCTGTCCAGAATTCCTCCGTCTTTCAGCCATGGACAAATTAAACTTTGTCAACGCAGTTCAATTATGCCGGAACTGTTTGTCCCACCGCCACACCAATACACACTGTCCTTCTCAGCGCCGAAGCAGGAAGTGTAACCAAGCCCATCACACACGAAGCCACCGTGGAAGAGGAGTATGTCCCAGAACCTGTCAATTCTCTCGAACCTGGTCAACGTGAGGCTCAGAGAAGATCTCTTCACCAAGAACGTAGAGAGGATCAATAATACCAAACGCCTTTCCATTCTACCTCTATACATTCTCAGTTGCCTTGACCAAAAGAGAACAAGTCAAGTCAGTATGAACACTTTAATGGTTCAGTGAAAAATGGTAAATCCTCAATTTTCATAGGTACTAATTTGTTAAACAATTCTCTTTTGGTACAAGAAAAAGGTTCTGTAAATAATTTTTGTAATAAGTACAATTCATTTTCTAACACGTCACTGAGCTCCCATTGTCAATTCTCATCCAAGGACACACATTGTAATAGTAAGCGTGGGAATTCTAAACCACCCCCTCGATTCAACTACAGACATTCTCCTCATACTCCACTCAGTAGTAAATCAAAATTAAAATCATCAGTGCACTTTTCCCCCTTAGTTGCACTAATACCTACAGTTAGAACTGTTTTATCCTCTCATGGAGCTCATCCAATACAAGTGCGAGCATTATTTGTTAGTGGTTCTGAGGCTTCCTTCATAACCGATGAAACAGCCCGCTTAGCACAGTTACAAATTCTACCTGTCAAAAGTGAAGTAATTGGAGTAGGGGGAAGCCCAATCAGTTGAAATATTAGGAGTGGCCACTGCACTAATTCATTACCATCGTTCATAACATACCTGTTTCTCTGAGAGTTCTGAATCAAGCTGCTAGGAAGAAACCTCCCATCACAATCATTTTCTGTCAATCTAACTGGCCTCATCTCTCCAATTATCAACTTGCTGACCCAGATTTTAACCTTAGTAAGCCTGTTGATCTAATTTTCGGTGCAGATATGTGGTCTACACAAACGTTGATTCATGGTTTTGTTTATTGCCGTAGGGCTCTTCTCCTTGCTTGCAAAATTCTTGTTTTGGTTGGCTGGCTTTAGGAAAATATCCGTCTCCAATCAAGTAATTTGTGTCAGTGCGATTCTGCAGTGAACCCCAAAGTACAGTGCTTTCTGCCTGATTCTGGTACTAATTCAGATAACCTTGTTACCAATCATAACACCTCTCAATTTGTAATAGAGCGAGAGCCCGTGAACCCCAGACCTTCCTTATTTTATAAAAGATGAAAATTTGTCAGGGCATGCTCCCAATAGAGGTACGAACGATGGGCCATGAATGAAGTTCGGGTTATCGTGGCCTTGGCAGGTAAACGGTGCTAAAGTAAAATACCAGTCTACTATCATCAACTATAAAGCGTGATTTTTTTATATTTCCTTCAGAAATGTACTTACGTTATAGTATAAAAGCTGATTTTTATATATATTACTCGGGCAATGATTAGATGATGTTTACTCATCAGCCAGACACTTACCGTCGTGGCAACCCCTTGCCAGACACTTACCATCATAGCAACCCTTTGCCAGACACCCTTAATGCTCATTTAATTCTAATTGTACTTACGTTACAGTAAAAATGCTGATTTATATATATATATATTACTCGGGCAATGATTAGATGATGTTTCCTCATCAGCCAGACACTTACCATCGTGGCAACCCCCTGCCAGACACATACCATCATGGCAACCCCTTCCCAGACGCCCTTAATGTTCATTTATTTGTAATTGTAATTACGTTATATTATAAAAGCTGATCTTTATATATATTACTCGGGCAACAATTAGATGATGTTTCCTCATCAGCTAGACATTTACCATCGAGGCAACCCCCTGCCAGACACATTACCATCATGGCAACCCTTGCCAGACACCCTAATGCAGTCATTTATTTGTAATTGTACTTACGTTATAGTATAAAAGCTGATATTTATGTATATTACTTTGTTAATAATTAGATGATGTTTCCTCATCAGCCAGACCGTTCTGACAGTTCCAACACCTTGCCAGACAAGCATGTAGGGTAGTAGCGAGCGCGAGGCAAGATACATATGGCTGGGTGGGAGTGAGATAGTGAGTGATGTCTGCACATGTATTGTTTATTACTCCGTTGATTTATCGTGACTTTTATAAATACCTGTACGTTTTAATAAATCTTTATTTTCAAATATTTTCCTTTTTAGCTTACTATCATTTAGTGAGACTAAGATAGGAGCCCTTTCCAAGCCTGTAACAATTGTTCACAGTGTAAGCTGCTGAGATTTCTAAATTAATTAAACTACCAAATATAATTATTTTATCCAATGCATTTTCGTTCTAACTTTTAGGAGTATCATGCATTCAGAAATTATTTCTACAAAGCGGTCGTTTCAAAAATACGATTTATTCTTCTAGTCGGTATTTTTTTCTTCTAACTGTTCGGGTATTTTCTTAACTACATCTAATTCTTTAATTGAACCTCTCATGAGTTCTTTATTTGCTTTCAACTGGAAACATCATCTAATCATGCCCGATAATTATATATATATATATATATATATATATATATATAAATCAGCTTTTATACTATAACGTAAGTACGATACAAATAAATGAGCATTAAGGGTGTCTGGCAAGGGGTTGCCACGATGGTAAGTGTCTGGCTGATGAGGAAACATCATCTAATCATTGGCCGAGTAATATATATAAAGATCAGATTTTATACTATAACGTAAGTACAATAACAAATAAATAAGCATTAAGGGTGTCTGGCAAGGGGTAGCCACGATGGTATGTGTCTGGCAGGGGCTTGCCACGATGGTGTGTCTGGCTGATGAGGAAACATCATCTAATCATTGCCCTAGTAATATATATATATATAAAAATCAGCTTTTATACTATAACGTAAGTACATTTCTGAAGGAAATATAAAAAAATCACGCTTTATAATTGACGATAGTAGACTGGTATTTTACACACATTTAGCACCGTTTACCCGCCAAGGCCACGATAACCCGAACTTCATTCATGGCCCATCGTTCTTACCTTTTTTGGGAGCATGCACTGACAAATTTTCATCTTTTATAAAATAACGAAGGTCTGGGGTTCACGGGCTCTTAGTCTATAAGTGTACATATCCCTAGCCACTTAAGCCGTTCTGATCCTGATCAAGTCCTTGTCAAAGACTCTGACTTTGATCAGATTGATACCCAAGAAATAGAAAGTGATATGAGCGTTTTTCAGGCTCGTTTAAATTCATTACGAGAAATTCCTAAGCCACAATGACTTTCTCGCCATTGGCATGTATTGCTACTGTTAGGTCAGTAAATCAGTTGCTTTATTTGGCAATTACAAGTAACCTCCGCCTGTAAAGAACAAGGCTGTATATTCGCCCCTTTCAATACCACCATATCCTGAGCATGAAAATATTCACCATTCTCCGATATATGATTTTGAAAATTCACATATACACTCTCGTCAGCAACAAGAATTACCACCACCGGTTTACTACAATCCTAAGGAAATTCCCGTTTCCTATAATCCTTCAGCATTCTACGATCAACAAAATTTGAAATCATCGATGATAGCATCAAAGGATGTGTTGCCATTTTATCCATCTTATGTAAACTATGAAATCCCCAGTCATTCTCCGCATCCTGTGTCTTATGAAGATTCGGAACAACCACTAAGTCAGTTTCCTCCAGTTCAAACCGGTTCTTTTATTAACTATAATCCGATTCCATTTCTTCCTCCTAATGGTGCTAATTCTGGTCCATTTCAAACTCTCCCATACTTGCCATATTCTCATCATTACTATGGTACCTCAGGTCAAATTGTATCCACTTTTGTTCGTTCTTATATACCTCAAGATCAGTTTTAACCAGTACAGTTTCATGCCCCGCAAACACCTGTGGTTTCCATGCAGCCTTCTCAATATGCACCTATGCCCCCTCAGATGTCTCAAGAAGACATTATTTCCTTGATCCAGAATTCTTACGCATCCTCATTACCTGCTGTTGCTTCGTATTCCAAACCTTCCTTTCCTTTTTCAACTAACAATCGACAACAAAACTCCGACCCTATTTGATATCATTATCGACTAATATCCGATCCTACTGATAGAGGTCAAGTATCCGCCCCAAAATCCTACTATTCGTCTGTTAAATGGAACACACCATCCCGTGAACCTAAAATAGATGACATTGTCCTCATTATTGAAGATAATGCACCTCCATTGTCCTGGCCAATGGGTAGAATTGTTCAGTTATTTGAAGGCAAAGATCATAATCTCGAGTTGCCAAAGTACGTACACAATCCGGTTTTATTAATAGACCTGTTATTCGTTTGCGTCCTCTTCCATTAGATGGGCAGCAAGGTCAATAAAAAAAAAAAATCATGGCGATTTTTGTGGGGGGAGAATGTCGCGCCGCTTGCTATTGGTTTTATTTTTATATTATTAGTATTGTTCTTTTTTATCTTTCATTTTCTGTTTGTCTTTATTATTATTATTTGTAAAAAGTGTTAATTTCTTAAAAAGTGTTTAAGTTCTGTTGTAATAAATTTTAAGTTCTGTTGTGATAAATTTTGTTTACTGAACCTGGCAACACTGAGTGCTTATATAAACAGATGATTACCTTTTCCTAATTCAATTCTAGTAAAAATCTTATATAGTTTATTTTTGTTTTGTGCTCTCTGATATTGTGATTCTTGTTAAATAAAACTATGAAAAGATATTGATGAGTCTGAGTTGATCAGTTGATCTATTAAACAAAAAAAAGGTCTGTAGCGGATAGTCCAAAGAGACTATTCACTATAGAACCCCACACTACTCTTAACCAAACATCCTATCTCGAATCCCTTGAACTTGTTTTAAAATCTTGTTACCTCACTTTTCAAAACAACTTCTATTACCAGATCTCTGGACTAGCCTGGTGCATCCAAAAAGAAGCTGCCATTTCTACAGCATTGTACTGCAGTTAACGAATCATTAAATCAGATGTTCGATTTGGCAGCTCAGTCAGTGTAGTTTTTGTTTTTGATAGTTTATAGTATATAGTTTTTGTTTGTTTTTGATATGTAGTTTCAGTCAATTCAGTGAGTGTAGTTTTTGGTGTATTTATAGCACGATCAATCGCTGTCTCGTTTGTGAAAAATACATGCTGACCGTTTTCAAGATGAACGGCTAACAGAACAACTCCTCGTTCATGAATCGGAAAACCAAAAAAATTACTGAGTGGTAAGTTGGTAATGATAATACAAAGATCCTCAATAGGGAAACATGTAGTCAAAACTATAGCGAATAGTAGACGAATTTGTATTGCTGTACAGTTCAATGCTGCTTCAGTAATCGTACATTCCCACTGGTTGTCGTCTTCCAGCAAGCCGAGTGCAAGTCATGGATCTTTATACGTTGGATACTGTTGCCCATCTACTTTACGTATATCTTGAAATGACAATGGGCCAGTAACATTAATCAACAAGAGTCGAAGATAAAAGCACTCAGTGCGCCTTGGATTGACTGTAAATAATCGCCCCAAAGTGTTAGATTTAAATAAATTGAGGCATTAATCAACTGGT
Source organism: Euschistus heros (assembly GCA_003667255.2). Lineage (NCBI taxonomy): Eukaryota > Metazoa > Arthropoda > Insecta > Hemiptera > Pentatomidae > Euschistus > Euschistus heros. The sequence goes on from RCWM02001072.1 coordinate 14,646, forward strand.
GAGCCTTGCTTGCGGGGGATCCGGTTTTTTGTTTGAGCCCATGTGAAATAGCGTGGTACTTGTGAATAGAGTAATTTTCGTGCAAAGGCACCAAAATCATCCGCACGATTACACAATTAAAAAAAACTCAGTGAGTGTAGTTTTTGATGAATTTATAGCACGATCAATCGCTGTCTCGTTCGTGAAAAATACACGCTGACCGTTTTCAAGATGGACGGCTAACTGAACAACTGCTGTATCCCGTTCATGAATCGAAAACCAAAGATACGCCAAGCAGCTTCATTGGAGCTGATGTACTGACCAATTTGGTAGAGCGTTGCTACATCGTTTTTATACACTGGAGTTGCATTCACATTAGTATTTTCCACTCGAAACTCTGCCGTATCACTGCCTTTATTATTTTTGTACAAACATTTTTATACAGGCATTATCATTTAAATTCTAATCGAAATAGAGTGAAAAACGTTCATAAAAAAGACAATAATAGATCACTTTTAGAGCGGGATGAAAAAAGATTAAATTACTAAAATGACTATTAAAAAATAGGGGTTGGTGATAGAAGGGTGAAAATTTAGCATTGTATGTATTTTTTAATGCCACATTATAGAAAAATAAAAATAGAAAGTTTTGTCTAAAAATTAAAAAAAAAAATGTTAGCGGGGGACAACCATTATAACTTAGGGGTATAAAAAAATAGATTAGTAGCCGATTCTCAGACCTACTGAATATGCTTAGAAAATTTGGTAAAAATATTTATGGCTATTTCGGAGGAGTATAGTAACTAACATTGTGACACTAGAATTTTATATATATATATATATATATATATATTATATATATATATTATATATTTTATATAAGTTATATTCGAAGTTAATGATATATTTATATATATATATATATATGATATATATATATTTATATATATATATATATATATATATATCATTAACTTTGAACCTACTCAGTTTTTATGGTTTACCAATTATATTGTTAAATTTACTCATTAATTTTTTAATTACCTATCACCTATTTTATTTTATTTTTATTTTAATGTCTTATTTCAATAGTATTTATTTATTGTCTTCTTTACCTTTAGATATTGCCTTTTTGTTATTGTATTTACTCTTATATGTTTATTCTTTACATACCTTTGTTTTTTTTGTACTCTCTACAATTTCGTCATACCTTTTTGTTTGGTTTCTACTTATAGCCCTGATGAAGGCTTGCAATGCAAGTTGAAACGTTGGCAATACAAATTAAAAAGCTTATTTTTTAATTGCTGTGTACCTTTATGACTGCTTACCCCTACAACCTACTTCTCCTGTATAATGTCGTTAATTCGTTAATTTGTAAATGTATCGGTTTTATTCCAGCAAGGACACAAGCAGCGCCGTAGGATATAGTGCTGTATGCATTACTTATTCTTATTCCCATCAGTCTCTGAACCCGCAGAAGCTTTTTGAGATTGATTGGTTTGACTTCTCCTGATTTCCAAACGGGTATGGCGAAAAGGAGTTTTGGTATGATAGCTCCTTCATAGATAATTTTTTGTGCCTCTGTCGTTAGGCCCTATGTGTTTCTTGCAGCGATAGTTAGTCCGTTTACTGTTTTTATTGTTTTTATAACTACGTAGTCTGTGTGTGCTTCCTAATTTAGTTTCTTGTCGAATGTTATCCCTAAATATATCATGGTTTCAGTTTGTTCAAGAGGTTTGGAATAGAGGCTAATGTTTAAATTATAATAATTTGTTACTGCGTAAAAATTGTGTATTTTGTCTTGTCAGTAATAATTCGAGTTTATCATCTGTTAACCTGTAAATACCTGTCCTCGCACCTTTAATGTTGGCATTATATCTCCCTCTTTTATCTCTTTTGCTAAAAATGACGCCAGTTAGAAACAAACGTTCTATTTCCAAATATTATTTAGAAAATGCTCTGCCTTAGGATGTTCGTAAGTAAGGAGGCTGTGCAAGTGTTCAGGATATTCTTGAAAGGGAGGAAGTTGGACTTTCCCGTTACTGCAGCACATGGCAGGGCTCTCGTCCTTCCATTTTTACAGCATAACACCAATTTCTAGTTGCCGTGATCCAATATCGACTGTTTTGTCTTTTGCATATTCAGTTTTTGGGTCATACTGACTGTAACCTTTCCATTGAACATCTTTCATCGTGTTTTGTTACAGTTCAGTTACGTTTATCATGAGGATTATTTTCTGATAATTTTTTTTGAAGACTTTCTATGGATTTCAGGATGGGTTTTCTTATAATTCTGTACAGTCCCTCTAAGTACAGTTGGTTGATTCTCAGAATATTTGTATACAGCATATCCTTTAACTTCGGGTTGACTTTCTTTATGTTTGTGAACCACTTTTCTTCTAATTTCACGATGATTTGTCATCTATTTCCTAACAGCTTCCTTTTTGACCTCTACATGTGCTTGAATATATTTTTCTCCCGAGTTCCTTAGTTGTTTGATGCGAACTGAATCTGTGAAACATTACCTACGTTGTTTACTTTAAGATTGATGGATTTACTTCAATGTTGCAATAGACTCATCTGAACTAAGAAAAAGGTATATTCTAGGTTTAAGGAATGAAATTCAGAAATGCTAAGTACTACTTGTAATATACTACTTAGGCCTGGTTGAGAAAAGCCAATTATCTTGTGACCGGAAAACTGAAGGAAGAATAGTTGGGGACGAAGCTACTGGTGAATCTATGTTGGTGGGTTGCTCATAAGGAATATGCACATCGGACTAGCCTTACATGTCAACACCGGAGAACATAAGTCTTTTAACCTCCTGCAATCAAACTTGTAAAGGTCCACCTCTGCATCCACCATGAGTTCACAGAAAGTAACATATTATAAGGTTTCGACATCGATCGAATTTTTGTTTGTTTACAGCAATTAGGAACTTAATTTGTGGTCAAAGTGTGCCGTTTAAACATCTAACCTATTTTTTAACTTAGCTGATCTCCAAATACCATATGACAATCAATCTATTATTATTCACCCAATAAAAATTGCAATCGCAATTTTCGCAAATTAGCTGCGATCCAGGCCAATATTTTTAAATTCATTTCTTAGCGAGCACCTACGGCCCTAGAGGAAGCTCCATATCGAATTTCATTCCAATCCGTTCGGTGGTTTCTGAGATTTCAAGTTAAATGAGTGAGTGGTATTTGACAAATAGATCATATTTTATTTTTGTTCCTAGTTTTCCCTCGGATAAAGATGAACGAATTAAATGGGTTAATGCCATCAGACGAGAGAATCGGAATCCAACAAAAACAAGTCGCTTATGTTCAAAGCATTTTAAGGAAACCGACTTCGACAGATCCTCTCCTTTCCTTACCAAATTGAAAAAAGGCTCTCCCATCAGTATTTGACGGATTTCCTGACCATTTGAGACCAAAGGATAAACAAGTTCGTGAATTTTGTTATATAATATTTAGGTTTTATTTTCTTAATTTTTTTAATAACAAATAAAATTTCTTTAAAAAATAAAACCTAAACACATTTGTTAATAACAAATAAAATTTCTTTAAAAAATAAAACCTATACACATTGTATATAAATCTTTACATTTGTGTAAACGTATGTGCTCTAATATTTATCAGATGCATATTAGAGGTTTCTTTTAAATAGGAGAGAAGAGCGATAAAAAGACATAGTTGTCCTACAACAATCACGGAATCTCCTGATAAGAAAAAATTGAAGCCAATGTTGGCAAATGCTAGAAACGACGTAACAAAATTACAAACACAGCTTGAAAGTACTTCAGCTTGCCACATCGACGAGTACGTATAGTAATAGGTAGGTGGTATGCAATAGTGAATGCATCCGCTGGTTTCAGTGAAGAAGGCTTGAGGGTACTTGAAGAAAAATGTAAACAGCATTTGCAAGATAAGAAATATCCCTTAATGTTCGCTCTAATGTTCGATGTTATGGCGATTAGAAAAAGGATTGACTGGGGTGGATCGAAGTTTTTTGGCCATGTGGATTTTGGACATGCTATTGATGGTAACGAAGCTCCTGAAGCAAGGGAAGCTATCGTATTCAATCTTGTGGGTATAAATTGTCCATGGAAAATACCCTTGGGATATTTTTTCATAAATTCTATAACCGCTCCATAGCTACAAAACTTGGTATCGATTGCCTTGCGACAGTTACGAAGAGTAGGTGCCTTAATAACTTCCTTAACTTGTGATGGCGAGGGACACGATGTGTCAATGTTGAAGAAGATGGGTTTCACTTTTTCGGATCCCAACTCAATAAAATGTAAGGTTGACGTGGAAGGATCAGACTTATTGGCATTTTTCGATCCTTGTCACTTTCTGGAGCTTATCCGTAATACGATTAACGATTACCAAGTTCTAATAGATGCGGATGGTCAAGAAATTAAGTGGGAGTTCTTCAACAAACTATATGACTTGCAGTTAGAAGTAGGACTGAAACTTGGAAAAAAATTGTCCAAATATCATATATTTTACCAGCAACAAAAGATGAAAGTAAAATTGGCATCTCAACTACTGAGTGATTCCGATGGAGACGCTTTAGAGTATTGCTTGTCTAGAAAATTTCACGGGTTTGAAAATTGTGAGGGAACTATTCGCTTTGTTAAACTTTTTAACAAATTATTCGATGTTCTTAATTCCCACAACATGCGTTCAAGAGGATTCAAGCAATCGCTGAATCCATTGAACATAGGAATAATAAGGACTTTTTGTGTGAAGTGAAAATTTATATAGTAAACCTAAAAACTTCAAATGGAAAAAGCATTCTTGAAACTGGAAGGAAGGTAGGGTTTCAAGGGTTTTTATTGAGCGTAGAAAGCACCTTAGCGTTTTACAAGATGCATGTCGAAGAAAAGCTGTGGCTCCAGGTTTTCCCAAATTACAAAATCAGCCAAGATCATCTTGGAAGATTATTTTCTTATATATATTTTCTTTTCTTCGAGCAAAAGGAGGCAGAAACAATAATCCCAGCTGCAGAGAATTCACGTACACGTTTAGAGCTATTCTCATCCACAAGCAACTTCATGAATCTTCTTCACCTAGTGGGAACTCCATCCCTTTGGACTAGATAAACATTTTAAGTTTGAACTCATGAACAGAGAAGTTCTGTCTAATGGAATATATAAATGAGACTGGAACAAGGACCACCATGGTTGACGAATACGTGAACGCGGGAAAAAATGGTAAACTTAATGCAATGAAATACATTTTCAGAATATATAATCAATTCTAATTCCTCTCCTATGTATCTATGCAGGAGGAGAAGATCAATCAACGGAAAAGGGACCAGTGACGGAACGAATGGAAGATTTGCAGATTCCTGCAAACGCTCAAGATGAGATATCTCCCTACATCGACATAGAAAATGGGCATTTAATGGATGTGACACGTGATATAGTGGAATACACCTCAGGTAATAAAGGAAAAACATTATTATTATTTTTCTTTTATTGTAAACCTGAGATTCCGTTTAATCTAGATTAAATCCTCAATAATAAACTCTACTAATTGGTTTATCTAATTTCTGGTTTCATTGGTCGGAAGCTAAACTTCACGCTGAAATGTGAACGCTGTTTAGAAGGAATTGAAGAAAACCCGGATTTGACAAAAATAAATGGATTGATTTCTGCGAAGAATCGCAGTGGATTAGTTTTGCAAGGAAAGGACGTGGTCGAAATTTGCCAATTTTGTAAACGAATTTTTCGCGCTAAAGAAAAAGATAAAAATGTGTTAGCTTCAATAGAATCCTGGACCTCTCATTTGTTAAAAAAATGTATCAGGAAACAATTTTTTTCTTAGTGCGATCTTTTTTTGGCCAACGAATCTCACTACTCAGTACTAATTAGATCGATTGGAGTTTTGTACTTTCGAACTAGAATTTTCCATCATGTAACAAAATTAATGACGATCTTCACATGAAAAAAATTAGAAGTACTTATGATAAGCATATTCTTTTCGGTGGCCAATAATAATTGTTCGTGTTATTTTAACTTACCATTCATTTTTTTGTTGTTATGTCAGTCATGTTGTTGTTGTAATGTCAGTTTGGCAATGAATAAAATAATTTGTAAAATAGTTTGATTTTCATTGCTATGATTTATTTATATGGTTATTTCCAACTATCAAGAAATGGCAGTAGTTATGCGAAAGTGTAGAACTAAAACTAAGTAATAAATCAAAGAGGTAAGGTGAACACCTTGGTACGAGGTGGTAGGTGGTGGCTGTGATGGGAATGACCCGAGCGCTAGGGTGACATAGTTCCCTCGCCCGCTAGCCTTGGATGCCGCTTCTAGTCCTTTATGTATTCTGTGGGTGCAATGGTTCCTAAAATAAATCGTTAATTTTTTCAATTTAATTATATAAGTTTTACGTATTATGACCTGGCCTTGGAACCATACATTAATTCGTTTGATTACACAAAGTTCCCATATTCCCATATTCCCATGTTTCTTGCAGCGATAGTTAGTCCGTTTACTGTTTTTATTGTTTTGATAACTACGTAGTCTGTGTGTGCTTCCTAATTTAGTTTCTTGTCGAATGTTATCCCTAAATATGTCATGGTTTCAGTTTTTTCAAGTGTTTTGGAATAGAGGCTAATGTTCAAATTATAATAATTCGTTTCTGCGTAAAAAATATGTATTTTGTCTTGTCAGTATTAAATTCGAGTTTATCATCTGTTACCCATTTTTCAAAAATAATTACAGTTTGATTGGTGATTAATTGTAATTGGGGAAATCATTTACCAGTGACAAGAAGTAAAATGTCGTCTGCGTACGTGGTTATCTTTACATTCTCGAGAAGTACGAAGTCGAATAAAGAGTTGATCAAAATATTCCAGAGCGTCGGTAAGAGAGAAGAACCTTGGGGAGTTCCAATTCCAATAGTCAGTTTCTTTGAAATTTTGAAATTATTAGATCTGATTTCAACTGATCATTCCTGAAAATAGCTTGATATCAACTGAAATAAATTTCTTGGGCATTGATATTTCCTCAGATTAAACATTATGGCAGGTACCCAGACATTATCAACCGCTCTCGATATATCGAGTTTCAGCATTAAACATTTTTTTTTATTATTTGTTGCTGTTTCTATTAATGAATTATTGTAATAGAGAGCATCGACAGTACATTTTTGGGGAATGAATCCAAATTGGTTTTTGTTGAGCAAGTCGTTTGTAAGTAAATAGTGGGTAAGTCGTTTGTTGATTATTTTGTCTAGGACTTTGCTCATGATTGGGAGGCTCGTAATTGGGCGTAACTTGTTAGAGTTTCTCTCTGGTATTAGATGTAAGAGTCATTTTTTCCAGGTTTCGAACTAACTTCGATTTTTATTTGTGCTGAATAAACCTTTACAGCTCATAACTTTGGTGGTTTCATTAACCATGGCGCTATTCACCCTAAACCCGGGCCTGATTATTCAAGGAAGAGACTCCAATTGCAGATCATTCTTTTGGAATGGCATCAAAATCAATCCTAGAGGTCGAATCTTAAAGGCATTTATCATTTCCCAAAATTTAAGCTTAATCAATAAATTTTCAGAATTAACATTCAACGGACCAAGAGGTAAGTGTAACATTGACTTGACAAAAAACAGACATAACCAAAATAATAACTGTTGGATGGACAACGCTACAAAACCAAAAATGTAAACTGGGAAAACTTTGAATAAAATCTTACTTTCCAACTAAGAAAAAACAATTCAATATACTCGAAATGGATTCTAATACACTTGATACAGAATCAGAAATCGTCGACATTATCAACAATTATGAAGTGGACATAATTATCAACATTTTTATCAAAGCGATTACTAAAACTTGCAACAACTAACACTAAATTTACAAAACATAGACCTCACAGAAGAGTACCCTGGTGGGGCGACAAACTAACTGAATCGAGGAAACAAACTAACAGACTTACGAAATCTTACCAAAATACAAAACTAACAAAGAGATGAGAACATTAAAAAAACAAGAATATTTGAACTGCAAACACAGATACCAGGCAACATCGAAAATTGATTCTTGGAAAAATTACTACTCTGAAGAAACTAACTCCTGGACCTGGTCTTATAAATATGCAGCAAATAATTTGAAAAACCAAGACATTCTACGAACTGTACAAACAGATAATAACGAACACATGAAACGATTAATGAACCGATTACAAACCTACTAGATAACTTGATTCATGAAGACAATTCGATTTACATTACCCAAGAACAGGTTACAATAAGGACTAACGAAAATACACCCACTGCTACAAACAATGACCATCTCCTTGAACTAAATGAAATCCTACATTGTATCGAGATCTTAATAAATAAAATGAAAAAACCTGGACATGATAAATTCAATACAACCTTATACAACAAGTTCCAAATATTTATCCTAACTTAATTACTAAAATTTATCAACTGATAAATGCCTTTAAGACTCGACCTCTGGAATTGATTTTAATGCCATTCCAAAAGTATGGTCTGCAGTTGGAGTCTCTTCCTTGAATAGTCAGGCCCGGGTTTAGGGTGAATAGCGCCATGGTTTATGAAACCACCAAAGTTATGAGCTGTAAAGGTTTATTCAACACAAATAAAAATCGAAGTTAGTTCGAAACCTGGAAAAAAGGACTCTTACATATAATACCAGAGAGAGACTCTAACAAGTTACGTCCAATTACGATCCTCCCAGTCATGAGCAAAGTTAGGACTAGGACTATGCAGTCATGAGCAAGGTTAGTTTGTCTAGGGACAAAATAACCAACAAACGACTTACACACTATGATAAATTCTAGTAATTAATTTTGGATAAATATTTGGAACTTGTTGTATAATGTCTGTATTGAATTTATCATGTCCAGGTGTTTTCTTTTTATTTATTAAGTCAATCAATCAATCAATATTTTTTATTTATTTGCAAAAGATATTTCTTGTACAAATAACAGACGAAATAAAACAATTATTTTTTCTTTTTTGTCTAGCAGTACTAGGACTTTGTATAGATAATATTAAATTATATATGTAGTACAAATATAAAGAAATAGTTTAGACACTTTTACATTAAAAAAAAAAATTAACAAAATAAATAATAATAATAAATAAATAAAATAATTATCAAGTTAATAACAAGATCAATGCAATTACAAGGTATACAGAATTACAGATTTATAACTTCCCACCAAATCATATTTAGTCATTATTGAATTTAATTAAATGTTAAGAGAATCAGAGAATCAGTGACTCAGTAATTTAGAAAAGAACCACAATAAGACCATAGTCAGAACCCTATTCCATAAAATAAAAACATTTAGCTTTTCATTTAATGGCACAACATATTACAAAATAATATAGTCTATTTAATTTTTTAATACAATCTACATATAAGATTTCTTCTATAGACAATGATTCAGAAATGTATGTACCTAAGAATTTTTTTCTCTGCTCTTCAAATTTGATGCACTGAGTAAGAAAATGGCTCAGGGGATCCGACACCAAACCACCGCAGCCCATGCAGGCTTCGCTGGATTTCATAATTAGTGTTGTGTCCTTTATAAACACTGTTTTGTTAAATTAACGGGGAGAAGAAAATGAATTGAATAAATTGAAAAGTTTGTGTGGAGAAGTGTGAAGAATCATTTAATCAAATAAAAAGATATTTATGTTCTCAACCTGTACTGGAAATATTTGACAAAGACTTACCAATAAAAATCTTTACAGATGCATTTTCGGAGGGTATCGGGGCAATATTAAAACAAACACAACTGGTAGACGGTAAAGACAAACCGGTGGCATATTTCTCAAAAAAACTAAACGAATCTCAAAAAAGGAAAAAGGCTATATATTTGGAATGTCTTGCTTTGAAAGAAGCTGTTAAATATTGGCAACACTGGCTCATTGGAAAACAATTCACTATTTACTCAGACCACAAACCTTTAGAGAATATGAATATTAAATCCAGGACAGATGAAGAGTTGGGTGATCTTACATATTACCTATCTCAATATGACTTTACAGTAAAATATATACCTGGTAAAGAAAATGTAGAAGCTGACTGTTTTGAGCCGCAACCCGGTATTAGAATCAGAAGATAACAAAGAGGAACTATTGAAAATAGTTAATTCAATACAAATAAAAGATATAGTTGAAGACCAAGAGAAAAATGAAAGAATAAAAGAAAACAAAACAAAATCTAATACACAAAAATAAAATCTATTATAAAAAAAATAAAGAAAGGTGAAAAGATTATCCTCTCAGAAGAATTTAGTAAAAAACTTATAAAAATGGTGCATGAAGATCTATGCCATATTGGTATCAGACAATTGCAGAAAAAAATAAGTCCAATGTATACAGCTAAAAACCTAACAAAAAATATCATAATATTTGTAAAACATGTGAAACATGCATAAAAAATAAATCAAGATGTCAAGGAAAATTTGGATTAATGTCACAACTGGGACCAGCAACAAAATCATTTGAGTTTGTATCAATGGACACTAAAAGTGGCTTTGGAGGATCTAGGTCAACAAAAAAATACCTACACCTTTTAGTATACCACTACACCAGATATGCATTTATTGTGACTTCAAACACACAGAATTCAAGAGATTTAATAAAACTAACATAGCAAGTACTGGAGACAGATGAGATTGGAATAATTCTGACAGATCAATATCCGGGCATCAATTCTAAAGAATTTAAACAATATTTGCAGAAGAATAACATTACACTAATATTTACAGCTGTGAATACACCATTCTCGAATGTCTTGAACGAAAGATTAAATCAAACAATAATAAATAAAATAAGATGTAAATTAAATGAGAAAAATAATAAGGGATCATGGACAGCAGTAGCAAGAGAATGTATACAGAAATATAATGAAACAGAACACTCTGTTTTCACAGGTTTTGTACCAAAATATTTACTGGATGGTACAAATGTCAGTATTCTACCAAATGAAATTAAAACAATACAAAAGGAAGACAAGTGGATTGCTGATAGAAGATTAGCATTAGAGAATACAATAAAATCCCATAAGTACAACAAGAAAATATTTGATAGAAATAGAAAAATGCTAGAGTTAGAGATAGGGGACAGTGTATATGTAGAAAATGCAAATAAACTAAATAGGAAAAAATTAGACGAATTAGTAATAAACCCTTTCAAGGTAGTAGAGAAAATATCAAACTCCATTTATAGGATTGACACTGGCAACAGAAAAACAGAATCAACTTTATTCCACATAACAAAATTGCAACCTGTAACATCAGAAGATGAAGTAGAAGAACTAGATAACTTATAGGTACATTATATAGTTTTATTATTTAGAATTTTCTCTCTTAGGGGGGGAGATGTAATGAAAGTACAAATGACATTTCATTAATTTATTAATTAATTAATTCTTCATGACGTTGAACTAGGAACAGATGATGTACAAGTTATTTGTGTGAAATTTATTATAACGAAAATATACTGAGGAGCCAAAATTAATAAACATTAAATGTCGTTTCTTTGTACTTTCAGAGAAACCATTTGTGGTTATTTCTGAAAATCCTCAATAATATATATATATATATATATATATATATATATATATATATATATATATATATATATAAGGACATTTAATGAAAAGTCCTTTAAATGTTTAAAATTATGTGATAAAATCAGCCATGGACCATATTTTTTATTTCTAATTTTCGTAATCAATTTGTAATGGTTTATTTGTTTTTTCTATATTCTAAAAAAATTGTTATATATTCAATGATCTGATTTATTTTAATAATATTATTGTAAAAGTTTCAATGTAAATGTATTTATGATATTTAAGGTACGTAGTATACATTTGTATGGAACGTACAACCTAAATAAACGGTCCTTTCAAAGGGTTATTTTGAAGGGAAAAAAAAAAAATAATAATTATATATATATATATATATATATAAATTTCTTGACTGTTACTATTAAATGTTTAGTGAGGTTATTGAGGTTCAGTCAATAAATAAAACAACTATTTTGGCGACGTTTCGAGACTATATTGTTCTCATAATCATGCCCTACAGTGAAAAAACAGGTTACAATAGAATTATATAAGTTACACAGGTTATTTCAAAACATAAAGTTAGCTACAGTACAAGTATTTAACAACATGTGTAGGATAATAACATATAATATATATATATATATATATATATATATATATATATATATATATATATATATATATAATTACAGAATATAGAGGAGTATGAAGCTACTTACAAATGTTACTAGTGGATATGAATAGACTAACAATTCTAGTACACAACTAACTTAGGGGAGTTTTAAACAGACAGTTACAAAGGTTTTGGGGAAAACCCTATCATTAACACTTTACACAACCTTCATTTCGCATGTAACATAGACAAGAAATATAATACTGAACAAAAATGTAGTGAATAGATGCATGAAAGGTATTTTAAACATTGAAATAAAAAGTGCAATAAATAAAATCAATAATTTAAATAATGAAATTGAAAATAATAAATCTATAATATGTGAAAACATTCCTCCGAATGTTAGTGAACAATTTTTTATCAATATCAGTAAAATTATGAACAAGAATTTAACCAAACTAAAGAAAAACAAATTCAAAAAAATAACTAAATTAAACAAAACAGGTTCGTGTAATTTAGGGAATGAAAAATGGTTCGTTAATCTTACTAATATAAAGTTCCCTAAAGAAGTCAAACGATTTCTGTCTTCCGCTCCGAAACACGGCTTACTGCATGAATCTAAACAACTACCTATAACAAATCTTATAAGTGACATAGAATTTATAATACATAATAGTGTAAAAGAAAGTAAACGGGATGAAATGAGAGGAAAATGTGTTAGTATAATAACTAATTATAAAAATACTAATAACAATAAAAATAATCCCTGTAATACTAATAATCAAGAAATAACACGAAAGGTATACAAAGCTACCAGGGAATTTCTAAAAACATATCCAAATATAATTATAACTAAAACAGATAAGACTAACCAAACAGTGGCAATTACAAAAGATGAGTACATTAATAAAACCAACGATTTATTAAAAGATAGGAATACATATAAAAATTTTTGTATAAACCCAACACATAAACTAACTACAAACTCAACATTAGCTAAATTAAAAATAACAAAAACCCATAGTAAAATAACAAAAATCACCTTAAACTAATAACTAATTCCCCATCATCCCCTAAACTGTATTCACTAATTAAAAATCATAAAACTGACAACCCAGTAAGACCTATTCTTTCATTTATAAAGTCTCCTACATATGAATTATCTAAATACCTAACTAATATCATAAAACACTTGTCCACAGATAAATATAATGTGAAAGATTCATTTGAGTGTCATAATAAAATAACTAATATCCGCATCCCACAAGGTTACAAAATAGTTTCATTAGACGCATCCTCGTTATTTACTAATATTTGCACCTCTAATGTAAAAACAATAATCGAAAAACATTGGCTTAAACTTCAAACTCACCAATTCCTAAAGACCAATTTCTCAAATTATTAGCTCTGTGTACCGATAGGGGTTATTTCCAATTCAATGAAAAATTTTACATTCAAATGTGTGGGTGCCCTATGGGATCTCCAATCGCTCCAATTTTAGCAGACATGTACTTAGAGGATCTCCTAGATTCAGTTATCCCCAAAATCGCCTTAAACATTCCATTTCTATTCAAATATGTAGGTGATAACCTTACTGCTATACCTACAGAAGACAATAAACATGAAATAATTTTAGCCAAATTTAATAAATTTTCAAATAGACTAAATTTTACTATAAAATTTAAATACGATTATAAAATACCGTTTTTAGACTTACTTTTAATTCGAAACCCTAATGGAATAATAGATACAGAATGGTGGAAAAAACTAATACATTCCGGAAGATATTTACATTATATTAGTCAATGCCCAAAAACTTATAAAATCAAAATCGAAAAAATTTAATAAATCGTGCAATAAAGTTATCTACAGAAAAATATAAGCAAACCGTGGAAAATTAAGTAGTATACCTTCTTTTAATAAATGGATATCCACTCATAGATATAGACTCATTTGTAACTTACTAAAAAAACAAATACTCAACAGAAACAACAAGAAAATAATAATAAAATATATTACACCATCCCATATATTTAAACACTATCAGAAAGACTCAGGAAAACACTCACAAATAATCATAAAACTACACGGTCAAATTCAAAAATATCTCCACCATTAATAAATTATTCACCAAAACCAAAGATACGGATAAGTTAGATAACCAAAAATACGGATAAGTTGTAAACGTATCGGACTCGCATCCGTTAATTCTCACTACTCCTTTGGAATCATTATAGGTCGACTCAATAGCTTTTATCAATCCTTGCGGGATGTTCTTTCTTGAAAGAGCGTTCCACAGTTCCTGCCTAGGAACCGAATCAAAGGCAGCCTTCAAATCTATAAATGCCAAGTAAATACTCTTTCCCCGGTCTCATGACTTATCTATTATTGTTCTGAAAAGAAGATATGGTCCTAAGTCTGGCGTTGAGGCCTGAAAGCAGCCTGCTCCTCTTCCAAGTCGTTCTCCACTAGCTCTCTCAGCTTCTTTTCTAATATTGATGTATAGAGCTTGTACACAACCTTGGATAGACAAATAGGTCTATAGTTCTCACATTCGCTAGCTTTGCCCCTTTTGTAAATCGGAACAATGATGTTGTATTACCATTCCATAGGGATCGCTTCAGTAAGTAACTATTAGTACTGACCCACCAAATTTGATGAATTCAGGGGTGATGCCGTCTCTTCCTGGTGCCTTTCCGAGTCTTAATCTCTCCACCGCTGCTTCTACTTCCTCTTCCCATATCACCTCATTCCATTCTCCCCCTAAATCCTCTCTTGGCACTCTCTCCTCAGCATCTCCAAAAAAAACTTCTTTGTGGTGGCGTCTCTATCTTTCCAAAATACCTTGGTCCCCAGTAATCAATCTGCCTCCCTCATCTTTTACATTGCGTATTGGTTTACTCATCCTTCCTTTCATTGCCTTGATCTTTTTCCAAAAAACCTTGACGTTTTCGTGATAATTTCTCTGTAAGGTTTGTCCAAATTCCTCCCAGCTCCTTCTCTTTGCCGTCCTTACTACTAGCTTGGACTCGTTTCTTCTTCGAACATATAGTTCCCAATTGACTGGAATCATGTGCTTATAGTATTCTTTCTGTCTTCATTCTCGCAACTGATGCTTTCACCCTATGATTCCAACACCTGGATCTTTTTCGTGCAGGTGAAACATAGGCAATGCCGCAAGTAGCAGTAGCAGCCTCCAGTATGGCTTTCTTTATTCCTGTCCATATTGTATCTAAACTTCCATCTATAATGGTATCCTGAAGTTTAGAATCCAATAGACTTGAGTATTCCATTCTTTTTTCAGGTTCCGTATAATAACCTAATAACGCTTAATTTTCTGGTAACTTCTTTGATGTTCCTTTCTGGGGGAAAGAATTTGAGTATCTACGATTAACAGGAGGTGGTCTGAGCCGATTTCTCCACCTCTTATCACTTTGATATCAGTAAAAAGTCGTCTAATCCGTTGACTGTAGATGTAGTAGTCTATTAAACTATTTACATTCCTTTCTTCAGAGGAAAAAGTTATTTTATGTACCTTTTTGTGTGGAAAGAATGACTAACTCCATTTATAAAACTCATATTAATAAGATTTGTTTCTAAACATGGTCAGTAAGCTGTTAAATACGCGCATTAATCAGGCGACTGTCGTTCATAAAATATTGTCAGGACATGATATTGTTTATACATACGTATACGTTGTGGAAGAAGTTACTGCTGTGATAAGAATGTTTAAACAATACTTGTTTTGAAATGCATAAGAAAAGTTATTAAGCAATTTATGTACATGTTTTAAGTTGTATCTTTTAGTATAACCATATATGATATGCCTGTTAGTTTGCAATCCTTTTCTGAATATTTTATTTCTTTGTCCTCTTAATGCTATGTGAATAAATTTTTTTAGTCTCATTACTAATTTTAATCTCTTATTGCATTGTTGAGAAATAAATAACTGTAAGTATAAAGTGACATTTTTCGCAAGTTTGTTTTCTCAAGTCAAACCCTCAACACCTAAATAAATTTAGTTGTCTGATAATCATCAAGATTAGATTATCTCAATAGTTTTGGGCTTATGTCCAAATTGTGTTCCTCCTGCAAGCCAATACCTTCTAGCTGGGCTTAATGGAGTGGCGTCTATCACGGATGGATAGACTCTCCCATTCTTCACGTGCGTGTGAGTGTGTGTGTCAGTGTTTATTTATTTATTTTTTTCTTTATTGGGAAGAGGAAAATATTGCATAAGACTAAGTGGACCGAAGTATGGACTTCGTTATGGAACAGTGCGAGATTCTTACTCTACAAAAACACCTTCCTATTCTTCTTTACCACTCCGTGGAACTGCTGTCAGGCATTCCTTCAGGGGGGGGGACAAGGTTTGCGCCTATTTTAGGTATATTTTACACTGCTAATTATTAAGCCACTGGAAGGCCTTGTGTTACCCGCTTCGGTTTACGGAACTTTCTGCAGATGTTAAGTGCGTAATTCGTAACAGCATACAAGTTTTCATCAGCAGAAGTCATCTGGCTAACCAGATTTTCTGTCACAAACTGATGGCCCCAAGTCCTGGTAAGATCTTCTTTTTCTTTTGCAGATTTTAGGACAACAGAGGAATACATGTTCTAGTATTTTCTCTAGACCTGCGTAATTGGCGCAAGATGATTCATTGTCATGTTTGAATCGAAATAGATAGGCCCTGAAACACCCAAGTCCAGTAGGCAATTGGGTGAAGTAAACAAAGTCCCGTTGTTTCCGGTCTATCTATATCGCAATATTAGGTATCAAACGGTGGGTCCATCTTTCCAAAGATGATTCATCCCAGCGTCTTTGCCATATTTTTAGAGTATTATTTCTTTCCTCCTTCGATGTGGTGGGCTAATAAGCAACTTATTTCCTTTGTTTTCGACGGTATTTCTGGTTGCATTCATCCGCTAGAAGGTCAACTGGCAGCATGTCAGCCTTAACACACACTGCATCATAAGAAACAGTGCGAAATGCTATAGTGATATGAATGGCTCTTCTTCGGTACACACTATTGACCATTCGGGTGTATGACTGCAATAGGAATGCGTTTGTTCAGATCGGTGCAGCGTATAAAAGAACAGAACTAGCCATACGGGCCAGAAGTCTTCTTCTGCTTTGTCTGGGGCCACCCATATTTGGCATGGTTCTAATTTTTTGCAGATGTTCATCAAACCTTATTCTGGCGTCGATCTGCATCCTAAGATATCTAATAGATGGTTGGGAGGAAATATTAAAATCTCCAACGGTCAGGCGTTTCTCTTATTTTCCTGCATGTTACGAGAACTTCCCCGGTTTTATGATCAACAAGTAGGGAACCTACTGATGAGAGCCACTGGCATATTGTGGCTACAGCTGTGTTCACACTGTAGATACTTTTCTCAAGCAGTTTTCTACAAGTATGATAGCAAGATCGTTCGTGAAACCCAAAGTAACTGTCCCTTCCTCCATGGGTAGTCTCAGCCCTGCATCATACATAACATTCCACAAGAGAGGCCCTAAAACGGAGACAATTGTGATTTTATAAGTTTTATGCCCAGCATCTGTATCATACCTCAGTATGCTTTCTAATCATTATTACTCTATCAGAGGTATAACTCTCGATAAGGTATTGTGGAATTTCCATCCTTTGCAATCCCTCCAAAATACCATCGTGCTGAATTTAATGCATTCCTTATGTCCAACTGCGTTGTGATAATGGCGCAGCACTTTTTGTCACCTCTCCTCCATATTTTCCTTGCGATGGCTTCTCGAGCGGATTTGATCACATAATTGCGTCGATCGTCGTTCTCCCCTTTTTAAATCCTTACTGGTAATCAGATAGCCATCTGGTTTTTTCACTGTATTCAGCCTAACTGCTACTCAGAACCCTTTTCCAAACCCTCGTTTGGTGGACCTTTACTCTTTGGCAGAAAGACGAGGCACTGGGTTGGAAAGTTTCTTCCACGGTTACGAGTATTGTTTACGTCCAGGATTAGTTCAAGCCTTGACACAATTGCTACTATCAAGCCAACATTTGGGATGTTATGTGACCTGGAGCCTTTGAGTCCTTTATTTTAATGCATGCTAGGTCTAGTTCTTCCTGGGTTATTTCTTGCACTTCTTGATATAGTAGCTGGCAGCTATGAAAGTCAATATCTGATCTGCTCGGAAATAAGCCGAAACAATTTTTTTTTTAACCATTCCGGAGGGCTCGGTAATGACAGACTTACTTTTTGTCTGGCTATAACATTCGTCCACTTCATCACACAGCTATTTCTAGCTGTTGCGCTAACTCTTCTTAGTTGGTTTTACAAGGTCTCTTTTTGCATCCTTATACTCTTGCTTTCGGGGCTCATACGTTTGGTGAGCTTTATCTTCTAGTACGCAAGCATACTCGCCGAAGATGTGCTATATCCTCGTTCCACCAGTAAGCTGTCATCTGCTGTTTTGTATTGGAAAAAGACTACGTCGTTCTAATAATCTTCCCTGCACCTTAGTAGAAATGTCCTTCCATTCTTCGCACTAGTCAGCTTTCTGTTAGATTTCTGTAGTTCCTTCCTCAAAGTGATTGCTTGAGGACCTATGTTGATTTGATTTCTTCATAGAATCCCATTATTTCACTATAGGTATTTTCCAGAATTGACTCAATGTGTTATCTAAATATGTATAAATTACGTGTCACGTTGTTTGTCTGCTATGGATTGCTTAACTTCTGAATCAATTTTAATCAAATTTGCAGTTTGATCCAACTTGAAAGATATGATAGCTTATATCTTAATTTATAGTCACAATATTATTTTATTGCTCCATACGATTCTAACAGATGGTGATATAAAGTTAGATATTACATAAAGAAGTTTATGTTTATGGATGGATTTAATTATTATACTAATGGAAAATGAACATAACTTTATCCTAACTGCTCATGGTGCTGTCCAACTATTAAATAGAAACCTTTACCATTTTTAAAAATATCAGAAAAAGATATGCTCAATTATTACACTTGCAACAACATTTCGTAACCTCTATTCACTTTATCAGTTATAATCATAAAGCAGTCGTCTATTTTTCCTATCTGCCATTTAATGTTAGTTGGTATAAAAAGTCTTTGTTATTTTTTTAACAACGCCAATTAGTAATAAACTTATGTTAAAATACTTTAAAAAGGTTTTAAAAAATCGCTCAGTTAAATTTCTTGAGCAATTTCATTTTTTATGTTTTAGAAAACTTCTTATTTCACAAAACTAATTCATATTTACAAAACCAAATAAATTAATTTAAATAAACTTAAACCTGTTCATTATATACATGGATGAAATTTTGAAAATGTGCAAACGTAGAACAGCCCGTACTACTATTGGAAAGTGGAATATAAGGACAATCATAAAGTTTACACATATTCAATTAAATTATTGGAAAAGCTTTTTATAATATTTATATGTGGTGCGACAAGTGGTTCCCATTGAAGTTTGAAAATTGACCGGAAAGTGGTTAGCAGCATTCTTGGGTTTAGAATGGTTAAACTACTAAACAAATCTGTTAGAAATACTAACGCAATATCGTCTTTATATTTCTATGAAGCTAGATAACTTTAGAATAATAAAAATTTCTTTGTTTTTTTATAATAATAAAAATTTAAAATTGCAATGTTTACGGGTAAAAAGGAGTTTTGGTGTACTATCATATACTTTTGGTTAGGAATTAAAATCCAATTGGTTGAAATCGATAAAATTAATTTTTTCAATAAAAAATTATTACCATATCAAAACTCGATCGTTTGCTATTTGATATAGTGTGTAAAAATATGATTCATGGGCTTTTAGTTGTAAGCATTGATAATTCACTCTATAAACTTTTTTTAATAACCTCTGTCCATCTGAATTACCAACTCATAGAATATAACTAAAAATTAGATGTCTGATCATGCTTTTACGTAATCTTCAAACACCTAATCCGTGCAATTTTAACGAGGTTAAAACTTACTACTATGCTTGAAAATATTATTAAAGAAATAATGCTCAATTTTAAGTTAATAGTATAAAATACTTATGAGAGCGGGCGAAGCTGCGACGGGGTATGCTAGTTATAGGTATATTTTCTTGTCTGTTACTATTACTATTACTACTCAGCGACCACGTGTGATAAGTTAGCTTACTGGACACGTTAAGTAACGTGTGTGTTATAATCTAATTAAGTACTCGTTTTTGTTGTGCTGCTGTTTTGTCGCGGCAGTTCATAAACTTTTGATATTCATTATATTTTCTTTTGATACCATGATTTCTTATATGTATTTGAGTTGAAATAAATTTACTTTTCGGTAGTTAAAAAAGTGTGAACCAATCAACCTCTTATTATTAAAATAATCTATTGTATATTTATACTCCTCTTTGTGTGCAAGTTACTTTTAATTTAATATGACGGAATAAGAAAAGATTGCCAAGATTGTATTCTAACTTAGTTACAGTAACTCCAAAGAAATATAGTTATTACATTTTATTACAGATGAACTTAGATCTCCCTCAAAGCAACTGGAATATCATAAGAAAATGGAGGAAAATTTAAGAAATGAAAGCATAGAGACAAGCATTAGAACAGAAGAAAATATAAATTACATGTAAATTAAAAAATGTGGTCACCAAAACAACAGTAGAAGTGGTAGGGAAAATAATTAAGTACAAGAGAATTGGTTCGATCAAGAATGTCAAAATGCTGTGGATAAAAAGAAGGAAGCTAGAAAAGCAATGCTACGGAGAAGAACAAGAGCGACAATAGAAAACTATAGAATGAAGACGGCAGAAGTTAAGAAACTATGCTGACTAAAAAGAACAAAGATAGAAGAAGAAAATTTGGAACAGATGCTAGATGAATTTCAGGGAAATGATAGAGAATTCTACAAAAGAAGTAAAAAATGGTTTTAAGCCACGTTTATATTTTTGTAAAGATAAAGAGGAAAATATATTGAGCAACAGAAGAGATAACATAGAAAGATATCAACAAATACACAATGAACGTAATTTAATAAATAATTATTCATACACAAACAAAGTATTGGGATTACCAATTTAGGTTTTTGTTGGTAACTATTTTTAGATGTTTTTTCTGCAATAAAATCAAGAGCATTAACAGACAACGACCACCGACGCCATACCAAAATGGAAAGTTTAAGCGGATGGTATGCGGAAATCACCGGTCGGCCAAGACAAAAAATCGATTTTATTAGCCGGAGACAGTAGTGTGGCGGTGATGAAACCGTGGGAGCATCTTTACAATTACCATGTCTTTTCAAATTCTGTTTGTTTTGGTTGGCACCGACTCCAAAAATAACTGATCATAAATTGTGAATAGGTATATAAGTATCGATAATTTCGTTGATTATCATTTAATGGTTTTTGTTTCGAAGCAATTAAAATATTTTATTTTTTTATTTTTTAGTTCAAGTTTGTTTATGTAGGTTTAATCTTGAAGTCGGTTTTTTTTTTAAATAATTTTTTTTTTTTTAATTTTCGTAATTTTATGGAATCATAATCCGCCTTCCACCAGTGGCGATCTTTTCTTTATTCTTTAGGATGGTTGCCTGTAAGTTGACTTCCCGCTTTCCACCAGTGGCAATCTTTTCTTTATTCTTTAGGATGGTTGAAAGAGAACTACACGGATTTCGGAATTCACTAGCAACAGATGCCTAACTTCTTTCTCATTTCTCCACTTTGCAAATCAATTTTAACTTTTCGTTAATTGATAGAATTTACAATAGCCACTGTAAAATTATTCAATCGAGTGAATAACTAATAATAAGTGACTGGTGTAACTATGAACTGGAAAGATAATCAATGACAGGAAACCGGAATATAAATTACACATGAAATTCTTTTAATTTGAGATCGAGTTATAGAGGCGAGGACTTCTAATAGTTCATTTCATAGAGGTGGTCCTAGAAGTTCTCTCTTTTGAATCCTATTTTCAGTTCGACTTATTTACACAATTTTTAACATCAAGAGTTACTGTACATGTAAATTATTTTTGATAATAATTTAGATTTAATTAACATGGAGATTTTAGGTTATTATATGATTTTTATTAACTTTTTTTTTCTTTTTTTTTTTTCTTAAAAAGTGCTCCGTTGATTTCAAAATATTTTTTATTGAAAAAAAATAAAATATTCTAGCCGACTAATGGCCAAGAAATCCAGTTTTAGAATATTTCAATAATGAAGATGCAATCAGGATCGTGAACTTAATCGATTTACCTCAAATATTAAAAGATCAAGTTGGACGTCTTTCGGAGTTGAAAATAGGAAAACGGACTGACTATAAGCAAGGAATAATCCTGAAAAGATTAAAAGGCAAACTTAGAATATTTGTATCTCCAAAATTAGGAATGAAAATCATTCTGCTGGTTCATGAGCATTATGGTTACATTGGTCCAGCACAGATGATCCTTAATACCTTACTATTTCAAGGGTATCGCTAAAAAAAAAAACCTGTACCACTTACAACCCATGAAGGGTCTCGGGTTCAGTACTTAGGTAGGATGTACTGTTTCTAAGCCAACGGTTGTGAAAGGAGGTGATTTGGCCAGAATTCACGCTCAACCGCCAGGTTTTTCCCCAATTAAGGGTACCCACTTTTTAAGAGGCTGGGTGGGCCCCAGGAGGGTCTCCCGACCTCGAATTCGATCCACGACTGAAATAACAGAATATAAATTTTCTGCCGTCAGTCGGACTCGAACTCGGGCCCGGGAGCATGGTAGTCAAGCGCCTTACCCACTGAGCTACCGCGCCTCCTTATGGGTATCGCTAAAGAAATTCATAATTTCTGTAAAAGTTGCCAAAATTATTTGCATAAAATGTGTGCTTTAAATGTTTCATTTAAGGAGATTAATATCAGTTATTACATTAAAAAGGCATAACTCCCCATTTGCTTTATTCATTTAACTACATGTATCAGAGCTTGTCATGTTGCTCCATCTTCAGGTTCTACAATCATTATGTTATTTTACAATTCTTTACTATATTATTACATCACTTAACTATTTTTAGTTTTTTATTACCTAACACTGTGATATTCTCACTTGGTCATCTCTTCTACACCGACACCACTGGGCAATGTTCAATTATTGTTTTGTTTATTTATTGTCAGCATTCTGGCCTATTTAATATAGTTCCTATTTTACCATTCCATTTCCATTCTATTAGTTGTATTGTCACTACTATTTACATTTTTATTACTTTTATTTATTAATGATTTTATTCTTTTTATGGACTATTATATTTTCAGTCTATCTATTAATTTAGCATAGTTTGTACCAATTTTATGTGTATCAGTTTTGTAGTTTACTGCCTGGTCTATTGTTTTATTTATATAAATTGCTTCCATTATCTTTCTATTTTTGGTTTTATACTCATGATTTAATATGGTTGTATTTTCAAAGTCAAATTCATGTTTGAATTTGTTTGTGTGTTCACACAGTGCAGTCTTATTATTTTTCTCTTTGTTATTTATTCTTTTGCAGTCATATTTATGCTGGTTCACTCTTTTAATTAAATTCTATTTGGTTTCACCTATGTAATGCATTTCACAATCTTTGCAGTTTATTTTATAAATCAGATCTTTTTAGTCCACTTGTCTATTGTTTCTGTATTTCTTATTATGTTATTAATTTTATTATTATTATATAAGGCACCATTAATTTTAAAGTTTTCATTATTTAAATTATTTATTAATTGTCTTGTAAGTGTTGGGATGTATTTCACTCTGTTATAAGTTTTCTTTAAAATTATGTTAGATGTTTTTGGCATTGTTTCTACTGTGTTCTCCCTTATACTATTATTAAGTTCTTCATCAGTACTTTGTTTTTTATGGTAGAAGTCAGTGATTTTTAATTGTTCATTTATCTTGCCTGTTTTACAGCTTGTTTTATCAGTGTTGTTACTTTTATTGTTTTTATTTCCTATGTTAATTTTACTATTTTTGTCGGTATCTTTATTATTTTTAATAATGGCTTTATCTTTTATTTTTGTTTTATTTATATTTTTATACCAGCTCTTATTTATTATCTTATACGGGACCATATTATCTGTTAGGTTGTTTATAATTTCTTGTTTTATTTCATTTAGGTATTTTTGATCTGTTAGTTTTATTGCTGTATTATTGAAGGACGGGTTTAGTAAATAATTAAAACCGATCAAAGGAGATAAAAACTATTTAATCAAGGAGCGAAATACATGAGACCTGACCCAACACAAAAACCTGAACCACCTGAGGAGGTTACAATCGAACAGTGTTGCCCTCAACAGAAATCTGACAAATATAAAACTTCAAATAACAGAATTAAATTATTATTACATTATTACAATTTTTAAATTGCTTTTTAACACTCCTCCTCAATTTAAAAATCATAAGACAAAATTAAACATGATAAAAGCATACTTCAGATATACCAGTCCACTATATAAGTCCAAGCGCATAAACAAATCTTTTAAATTTTTCACCGCTCAGAGGTTTAGTGAAAATGTCGGCGCACTGACTATCGGAGTTCACATATTTAACATTAATTGTTTTATTTTTGGCTAAGTCCCGCACAAAATTATATTTCACGTTCATATGTCTTAATCGATTGTGTTCCCACTTGTCGAGACATTTTATGCAGGACTGATTGTCTTCAAAAACTGGAACAGAGCCACACTTGAAATTTAATTCTTCTAAGAGTCCTTTTACCCACAATAAATTGGAAGTCCCTTCGGACAAAGAAACGAATTCTGCTTCTGTTGAGGAAAGAGTCACTACAGGCTGCTTCTTAGTCCTCCATTCTACCGATCCACCAAACACCTTGATGAGATATCCTGAGGTAGATTTTCCATCTGGGTCTCCTCCCCAATCAGCATCTACATAGCAACATAAAGGCGCCTCGTTGTCTTCAGACTTAGGATAGAAGAGCTTCCTGTCGATAGTCCCTTTGACATACCTCAGGACAGTCTTCAACCCCTTCCACATTGACTCAGTAGCGTTGCTTTGGTATCTACTGAAATAATTTATCGCATAGGTTAAGTCAGGTCGAGTACATAAAACGGCAAACATAAGGCATCCAATTAATTGCCTATAAGGCTTCTCATCCACAATTGAGGAATCTTCGTTCTTAAGAACTGGAATAGTTGGCATTGGGTATTTTGTAGGATTACAGTCACTCATTCTGAATTTATCCAGGACTCGCCTCAGATACGCTGACTGATTTAGATACATTCCTTGTTTGGTTCTCTCTATTTCAATTCCTAAGAAATTATTCAATTGTCCCAAATCTTTAGTAGTGAATTCTGACTTGAGTGATGATTTTATGTTTTTAATTAAATTTAAATTGTCTCCTGCCAGTATTAAATCATCAACATAAACCAAGAGATAAATAGTAGAATTATCTTGTTTTAAAACATATAAACATTTATCAAATTGACTTTGTTTGAATTTTAAGTTAATTAATTTCTCATTTAATTTAGCATTCCACGACCTTGGTGCTTGCCGCAGTCCATATAAACTTTTGTTTAATTTACAGACTAAATCTGGATTTTTAATGTAACCTTGAGGTTGCACCATATATATCTCCTCCTGCAGGTCGCCATGCAAAAATGCATTTTTAACGTCCATCTGCACGGTAAAATAATTTAACTTATTTATTATTGTAATCAGGATTCTTACCGTAGTTAGGCGGGCAACAGGTGCATACACCTCATTGAAGTCGATCCCTTTGGTTTGTGAGCATCCTTTTGCAACGAGCTTTGCTTTAAATATGTGACCTTGTTTGTTTTCTTTGATCCTGAACACCCACATACAATTAATGGCTCTTTTTCCTGGTGGTAGCTTCTGTAATTTGTAGGTTTCATTCTTAATAATTGATTCCATTTCTGCATCGCAGGCTGCATACCATTTATCTGCGTCACCTCTTCCTTTTATGTCCTCATAGGAGGTAGGTATGTCATCGACAAACTCGATAGCAG
The DNA here is from genome assembly GCA_003667255.2 of Euschistus heros. Taxonomy (NCBI): domain Eukaryota; kingdom Metazoa; phylum Arthropoda; class Insecta; order Hemiptera; family Pentatomidae; genus Euschistus; species Euschistus heros. The sequence goes on from RCWM02001072.1 coordinate 40,791, forward strand.
ATAATACATAGTCATATAAATATTTTGGGAGCATTTTTCTTCTTATTCTTTTTCTGACATTAACATTAGGATTCGGTTCATCTACTTCTTCCACTTCCTCCTCAAAAGAAAACCCATAAAAGTTTCCTGAAAGGTTGCTGGCGACATCTTCTTGAGGTATTTCTTCTGAATGGTTGCCGGTGACATCTTGAGGTCTTTCTGCTGGTTCTTCTGAAACAATTCTTCCGTTGGTGTTGCCTTCTTTTACTCCTCCAGTTACAATGTCCTCTTCTTTACTCTCAGATGTACCAGCTTCTATCTTCGTTCCCATGTCGCAAAGATTTTCCGTCTTCGATTCATGATTGAGTTTGCTAGATTTCTCTGGAAGAAACACAACATTTCTAGCACTAATCACTTCTTTCTGCCCTTTGATGTAGATTCTGTAAGATTTGGAATCCGTTTCATAGCCGACAAAAATTTCTTCCTGGCCTTTTGGGTCTAATTTCTTCCGTTTTTGACTAGGTATGTGTACAAACACCCTACATCCGAATTCTCTTAAATGGTCTATTTTTATTGGCTTATTGAACCATAACTCATATGGAGTTTTTTTCTTTACAGAACTGTTGCCTGTGAGGTTTATCGTATAGACCGATTGTTTGTCCAACTTTGACTCTATCAACATTGTCCTAGCAGATTCTACTATTGTTCGCATTTCCCTTTCTATCTTACCATTCTGTTCAGGACAATATGGTGCAGAAAGCTGATGTCTTATTCCTAATGAAGAAAGATATTCAGTTACCTGTCGATTCAAGATTTCAGTACCGTTATCCGATCGGACAGCTTTGACTTTCTTGTTGGTGTCTCTTTCAGCCATATTAATGCATCTTTTCAACAGATCTGGAACAGCATCTTTTGATTTTATAAAGAAGCAAAATCTAAAATGAGAAAAATCATCCTTGACAAGTAAAAAAATATTTTGATCCTCCTAAACTAGGTGTCACTATACGGACCACATAAGTCAAAATGCAAAATATCACAAACATCTATTGTCTTTGAATCACTTGGAGGAAATGGTAACCGTTGCTGTTTACCTTGAATGCACGAGTCACAGTTAAATGACCGTTCTTTGTCAGAGCACTCAATATTTAATTTTGATAAGACTTCTTTGACCTTTTTGTCATTTTGATGGGCCAACCTTCTGTGCCACACCTGAAGATCACTCTCAGACCGAGTAATTGCAGCCGTATCTCTAGTATCAACAACCATATTTAACACAAAAAGCTGCCCTTCTCTTTTAGCTTCAGCTTTAACGGTACCATTTTTAATTAATTTGCAAATATTATTATCTGCCATCATCTCGTGTCCCTTTGATAATGCTTGAGAGACAGAAAAAAAGATTTAACTGTAGGTCTGGGACATATAAAACATCTTTCAAAGTACTTGGAATATTTTTCATTTCCCACTTTACACAGAAACATCAATATCACCACAACCACGGGCTTTTAATAACCTGCCATCACCTATTTTTATTAACTTTGAGCAAGGACTCAAGTGACTGAAAAATTCTTCATAAGGTGACATATGTTCACTTGCTCCAGTGTCCAAATAAAATTTATCCTTATCTGGAATTACATTGCTCAAGCAAGCAATGCTAATAAATGCATTCTTGTGGTTATTTTCTGCCTTAGGATTAACATCTTTATTTTTCTTTTTATATAAAAAACAGTCACTCTTAAAGTGGCCCGGTTTATGACAAAAATGACATTTAAATTGATTTTTACCTTCATTATTAATTTTATTATAGCATTTACCTGCTTTATGTCCCTTCTTGTGGCAAATACTACAAGTTTTGTTATAGGCAACAAAGGCTTGATTACCTGATTCTGTGTCCCTCGCATTTATCCTTCCTTCCTCAATCAGCAACCTGGACGTCAAGTCGTTTATGGTTTGGCTAGCAGGGGCAACAGACTCCCATGATGTCACAAAATGTTTTAATTCAGAGGGAAGAGACATCAGGATCTTCGTCATGATCTGTTTGTCAGAAATGTTCTCCCCCAAATATTTTAACTTTGAGGCTATGTCCACGATCGACGATACGTGCGTCGCAATTCCCTTATTTTCATAGCGGTAGCTAAAAAACTTTCGTGCAAATAAGTGTATAGACGCCTCAGATTTCTGTTCATAAATAGCGAGAAGCTTGGTCCACATTTCATGAGAGCGGTCTTGCAATGGAGAATATGGACCATTGGTTCTTCTTCCATTCGGGAGACCACCATTTCCCTGGCCCTTGGCGTCAAGTGCCTTCCACAATATTTTTCCTTCCCATCTTCCACAGGAATTTTACTTTCCCCCGTCAACACTTCCAAATATCCTCTTGATTCCGCTGTCACTTCAATTTGGAATTTCCATAAGCTCCAGTTACTTTCTCCTTTTAGTTTGGTAACAACTTGATTCTCCATTTCCGACCAGTTACACAGTACCGAAAAAAAAAATTCTTCCGACAAAACCGTCGTTTAATTAACTACACTTGCCACTGTTTCCGTAACACGTCTGGGCCCATAACCTATTGAAGGACGGGTTTAGTAAATAATTAACACCGATTAAAGGAGATAAAAACTATTTAATCAAGGAGCGAAATACATGAGACATGACCCAACACAAAAACCCGAACCACCTGAGGAGGTTACAATCGAACAGTGTTGCCCTCAACAGAAATCTGACAAATATAAAACTTCAAATAACAGAATTAAATTATTATTACATTATTACAATTTTTAAATTGGTTTTCAACATGTATTAATAATTATCTATTGTGTTTAGTTTTTGGTATATGGGGTGATTACTGAAAAAGTTTAAAATTCTACCATATTGCTGGATTTTTCTTTTTTTATCCATTTAGTATTTATAGCGTTTTTATTCTTTATTATTAATAAATTTAGGTATTTAATTTCGTTATTTGACATTTCTTCTTTTGTAAACTTAATTTTTTTATTCATTTTGTTGAATTTATTGTTTAGTATATCCATCTCATTTTTATTTTCTGTATATTACACAGTCATCAATGTATTTTACCATTAATAATAATTGATTTATTATGCTATTGTTTAAACATTTTTTAATTAAATGGTTTATGGTGATTCCACTTATGTTTACACCCAGACTAGAACCCATTGCAATCCCGTCAATTTGTCTATAATAACTGTTATCGTATTGGAAATAGTTATTGTATAAACAAATTTTTAAACCTTCTATATGCATTTTTTTATTTTTAATTGTTGTATTTGGTTCGATTTCCTTCTAATTTTCTTCTATAATTTTCAGGCTTAGGTCTATTGGTATGTTAGTATATAAATTTGTTACATCAAAACTGCATATTTCTATGTTTTGAATGTTATCTAATTCGTTCAGTTTGTGTAGTTTTATTAATCCGTGAACTGTAAGGTGATATATATTATTTGGTGCCATGTTGATTTTTTCTTTTTTATTGATATATTTTTCTTTTTCTTATTTATCCAAGTATTTATTTATTTCATTTATGTATCCTTTAGTTTTGGATTTCCCAATCCTCAATTTACGATATGTATTTTTATCATTTAAGATGTTAAGCCATTTTTTCATTATAATCCATTTTGTACATTATCGTTATTGTGTTGTTTTGTCTGATTTAATAATCATTATTCCTTTATTATCTTTCAAAAATTGTTTCAGTCCTTTTATGTCTCTTATTATTTTATTCTCTATTATATTATGAACTTGACTTTTATTGCATTTATTATTATTTTTATTTTTATTTTAGAAGTTATTAATTGTAATACTTATGTTATTTCTTAGAATATTCCTGTGATTATCTGTTATAATTTCATCACTTATTATTCTCTCTAAGTCCGTTATTAATTTTAATATATCTTTATTATTTTTTTTGTCCTTATTGAACATATATAACAAAATTTACGCCCAATGATAGGACATTTCAAAACCGTTTAATCGGTATATCTATATTATTTTTATTTACTACTCTATTTAGTCTATGTAGTGATTCATATTTGTTTACCATTTTTTGTTCATTATTAATATTCCATCGGTTTTTGTTTTTATTTGTGTTTTCATTGTCTATTAATAAAAAGGAAGGGACTTTTGTTATTTATATTTTTGTTTACCAAGATTTGTGGAATATCGATTTTATTTGTTTTTATATTAACTTTTCTGTTAATTTTTTTATTTAAGTTATTTCCTTTTAAATTTTGATATGTTTGTCTATGTTTAATTATTATATTCTCTATTTTACTTTTAATTTGCTCCAATGATTTAAAATTGTTTTTTGGTTTTATGTGACTGTTAATATGATTTTTTATTTTATTTACTTATCCAAAAGGTTTGTTTGATTCTAGTTTTCTAGTTTAATTACTTTAATGTAAAATTAGTAACAACACTCGTATTACCCTTGTTGACCAGATAAATTATTGTTAAAAGCATTTTGTCCCAGTTTGGCCATTTTTCAAATATTAAAAATGCTTGGGACATATACATTTTTCCAAACCATTCTTTCAAATAATAAATTTTACAATAAACTTCAGTATCTTATATACATAATTACTAATTCTAGAATTATCAATCTTATCAAACTCACTCAAGTCTCTTAAAATAGATTGTTTCACCTGCCAGTCAGTGAAAATTGTAGAATTCATCTCTAGGTTAATCCTCTTTTGATTTGTTCTAATATTTCCTTTTTCTTTTAAAAATTTGGTAATGGTTGCCATCCACCAATTTACTTTAAATGTTTCATTTAAGGAGATTAATATCAGTTATTATATTGAAAAGGCATAACTCTCCATTTGCTTTATTCATTTAACTACATGTTTCAGAGCTTGTCATGTTGCTCCATCTTCAGGTTCTACAATCATTATGTTATTTGAATGAATAAAGCAAATCGGGAGTTATGCCTTTTCAATATAATAACTGATATTAATCTCCTTAAATAAAACATTTAAAGTAAATTGGTGGATGGCAACCATTACCAAATTTTTAATATAATAAAATGTTTAAGTTTGCTACCATGTGTTAACAACACTGCTGCAACCTTTAATATGTGTGAGACTTTTAATTAAAACATATGAGATAGACAGAGTGCTAAAAGTATGCTTAGTTTAATGTTATCTTGTTTAAAGCGTTTTCATGTTATAATTACTAGTTTGAAAAAACGTGTAATTTAATTCCTTTGTCATCAAAAATAATAAAATCACGTTGAAACAATCTAATATATATATATATTACAATAAAATTGTATTGTAAAGTTATACAAGTTATTTCAAAACATAAAGTTACCTAGAATATAAGTATATAAAAACATGTGTTAGAATATAAAATATATATATTATATATTTATATATATAAATATATAAATGAAGATTTGCTATATATAGCAAATCTTCGGCGAGTATGCTTGCGCACTAAGAGGTTAGCTCAGCGTGCAAGAGGTCGCCAAACGTATGAGTCCCGAAAGCAAGAGTATAAGGATGCAAAAAGAAACCTTGTAAAAGGAATTAAGGAGAGTAAGCGTAACAGCTGGAAAATGTTGTGTGATGAAGTGGACGAAGATCCATGGGGCAGACCCTATAAAACTGTTATGGCCAGACTAAAAATATGTCTGTCACCACCGAGCTCTCCGGAATTGTTAGAAAACATAGTTGCGGCTTTATTTCCGAGCAGACCAGAAGTTGTCTTTCATAGCAACCAGTCTTCTATATCAAGAAGTGCAAGAAATAACCCAGGAAGAACTAGAGCTTGCTTGCATTAAAATAAAGGATTCAAAGGCACCAGGTCCGGATAACATCCCAAATGTTGCCTTGAAAGTGGCAATCAAGTCAAGGCCTGAACTTTTCCTGGGGGTATATAATACTTGTATCCGTGAAGGAATCTTCCCAACCCAGTGGAAGAAGCAGCGCCTCGTACTTCTGCCAAAGGGTAAAGGACCACCAAATGATCCAACTTCTTATCGCAAGATTTGTCTTTTGGACACTGCAGGGAAGATACTGGAAAGGGTTCTGAGTGGCAGAATAGCTGATTACCAGTACGGATTTAGAAAGGGGAGATCGACGATCGACGCAATCGATTTTGTGGTCAAATCTGCTCGAGAAGCCATCGCTGGAAAAAGATAGAGGAGAGGTGGAAAAAAGTACTGCGCCATTATCACGTTAGACATAAGGAATGCATTCAATTCAGCACGATGGGATTGCATTCTGGAGGGATTACGAAGAATGAAAGTTCCACGATACCTAATGAGAATTGTCGAGAGTTATTTCTCCGATAGAGTACTGAGATATGATACTGATTCTGGACAAAAAACCTATTAAATCACAAGTAGCGTTCCTCAAGGCTTCGTTTTAGGGGTAATGAATCGTCTTGCCCCAGGTGCACAAACCTTGAGGAAACTGTAGAGCATGTATTCTTCTGTTGCCCCAAATTTGCAGAAGAGAGAGAAGATCTAGCCAGGACTCTGGGCCATCAGTTGGTGCCAAAACCTGGTTAGCCAGATGACTTCTGCCGATGAAAACTGGAATGCTGTTTTGAAAATTACGCAGCTTACATCTGCAGAAAGCTACGTAAACAGGGAGCGGGAAAGACGAGGCCTCCTAATGCCTCAATAATCAGCAGTAGAAAATATAAAGTAGGCACATATCCAGTCCACCCCCCGTAAAGTAATGCTTGACAGCAGTTCCCGCGGGTGGTGAAGAAGAATAGGGAGGTGGTTTTTACAGTGAGTAAGAATCTCACACCGTTGTGGTCTCTCACACGGCCCACTTCGTCTTTTGCAAGATTTTCCTCCTCCCATTACAAAAAAAAAAAAAAAAAAAAAAAGAAGTTTATAAGTTGTATCTGTAAGTTTAAGACTATGAACTTGTTTTGGATTGCTACAAACACAGAATCTTTATTTACAAAATTACATAATTTTTCTCTTAAATGATCTAATGTTCATAATGAATACACAAATCCATATATACCTGCAAAATCAGTTGTCATAGTATTTTTCTTATATAAGCAAATAAACAAAAATATAACTTTTCAAATTAACAAGTAAATACTAATTAATAACAACATAAGTTTTTTTAGATATCAAGGCCTTATGCCTTTAATAACATTGCATTCATTACATCTCCCCTCCCGTAGAAGGTTAATTGGAAGAAATAATCTCGAAACTTTGCCCAGCGCGCTGCAGCGTAAGGGTAGCAGTTTGCTCTATAATACAGGTTTGCTTTTGATCGCGTTCGTTCCTTTTCCTCCTCATATATCGTATTAGGAATCCGTCTAATTATCTAATTATCTTAATTATCTCGTAAGGGTAGCAGTTTGCTCTATAATACAGGTTTGCTTTTGATCGCGTTCGTTCCTTTTCCTCCTCATATATCGTATTAGGAATCCGTCTAATTATCTTCACGAATTTCGTCCAGCTTATTCCCACTAAATCTATTTCCACTTTTCGTTTATATGATTTTTTTTATTTTTGTCTGCTCTTTCTTTATTGATATGATGGTATTTTTGAGAATTTGTGAACGCCGCTTTTTGAACTTCTTCGAAGTTTCTGTTGCTTCGTAACCCATATGGCAAAGTTGATGATTCTGTTCCGTACATAAGATAAAGTGGTGAAAATTTGGTGATGCTGTGAGTGGGGATGTTATATTCGTCAGCACATTCTGTTGCCACCTCTGGCCAGGTTTTTTTGTTTGTTTATATTGCAACGAATTCTATTGACTAAAGTTTGGTTTAGTCTTTCATTCAAGCCATTTGAAAATAGACAGTCTACAACCGTGAAGATCAACTTTATATTGTGCTATGTATCAAACCTATAGGTTTTTCTTAAAACAAAATAATATTCGCATGATACGCAATAAGCTAACCCCTTCATAGCTCCCCATGGGTGGTCCGGCAATTCACACACTTTGTTGGTATGAGGCATGTTTCTCTACCTGCCTATTCCTTACCTGGTAATATTTGGGTTAAACGCTGTATTTTGAGTTTTTTCCAAATTTTATAAAACTGGGAAGTCGGTGGGCGTGCACAAGTACAGGGGGCGGAGCCTATATTTTAAAAAAGGCCGGAAAAATATTTTCGAGATCAGTCTTGGAGATGAGTCTTAGTCTGTCTTTGGTCCGGCTTGTTCCTCCGGAGCTGGTTCCATAAGGTCTTCGGAGCTTGAGAACTCCCGGCTTACCACATCGAAGCCACTTCCTCCCACAACATAGCATCACCCTCGTATTAAGAAGATAAGTCTAGGTTAAGTTATTTGTTACCATATAAGTTTAAACTTAAGAATGATTCTTTTTCCTGACTGTAATTTTATGTGTCAACCCTTAATTGATTATACGTTGTTTGTTAATGAACTGTCGAATTCATTTAACATTTATTTGCATGTCACTCATTTAATTAATATATTTTGATTACTCATATTTATAATTAACACATATTAATTATCGACCCCACGATCACCTTGTGGAGAAGACTGAATTAAATTAATTAAATATTTAAAATACTTGTTTATCATTTGTCAGGAGATTAAGTCCTGGCTGGCATCCCTATATTTAGATTAGATTAATTTTATTTTTAAAAGTAAAAATACTTTTGTTTGTTTTCTAGCCCTGATGAAGGCTTGCAATGCAAATTGAAACGTTGGCATTAACAATTAAAAGAGTTATATTTTAATTGATTTTATCTTTATGACTGCATACCCCAACTGTCTCTTCTCCTAAATAAAAAAAAAATATAAAAAATAAAACTTAAAATGAGTCGTTATATCCTTAATGTTCTCGTTATCAGCTTAAAAAACAGATAATAATCAATATAAGAGTATGTAAGAATGAATGAAGCATAATACCATAATACGGCCGTGCCGATTTTAAAGTATTTATTTGGCTAACCCCCTGCCACTAATTGTTGACAAAATATTTAACACCCTTTACAAATTTTGGTAATAATGAAAAAAATATAATTATCAAATTTTATTAAAATCAGCCATGACGTCGTTAAAAAAATATTTAGTCAACCCTCTCCCCCCCCCCTATTCGAAAAGTTTAAAAAAACTGTTAAAACTCTTTACAAATATTAGCGAGTATGAAAGAAATATAATTAAAAAATTTTAATAAAATCAGCCAAGAAGTCCTGGAAGAATTAATTTAGTTAACCTCTTCCCACAACTGTTAAAATAATGGTTAACACCCTTTAAACAATTTACTAAGTATAAAAGAAATATAATTACCAAATTTTATTAAAATCAGTTAAGACGTCCTTAAAGTATTAATTTAGCCAGCCCCTCCGCCTGATTGCTAAAAAGAATGTTAGCACTCTTTAAAAATTTTAGTAACTATGAAAGAAATATAATTTCCAATTTCTTTCAAAATCAGCTGTGATGTCCTTAAAGCATTAATTTAGTCAACCACTCCCACTAATTGTTATAAAACCACACTGTCAACACCCAGTAAGTGGGAAAGAAATATCATTGTCAAATATTATTAAAATCAGCTGTGACGTCCTGTGTATTAATTTAGTTACCCCCTCCTGCAATGAAAAAACAACAACAATATAAATCCAAAAAAACGGCCAATATAAATGTTAGTAACTATGAAAGAAGCATAATAACCAAAATTCATTAAAATCAGCACAGCCAATCTTAATTAAAGTATTAATTTAGTCAACCTCTCCCTCTAATTGTAAAAAAAATTGTAATCTACTTTTAAAAATTGTAGTAAGTATGAAAGAAATAAAATTATAAAAGAATATTAAAATGAGTTAAGACGTCCATAAAGTAATAATTTATTCTCCCCTCCCCCTAATTGTTAAAAAAACTATTAACAACCTTTACATATGTTAGTAAGTATGAAAGAAATATCATTGTAAAATATTAAGAAAATCAGCGTTGATGTCCTTACAGTATTAATTTAGTTAATCCCTTCCCCAACTATTAAAAAAAATGATAACAATTAATATAAATGTTAGAAACCATACTTCTAATAATAAAGCATAATAATAAAAATTCAATAAAATCAGCCGAGCCGATCTTAAAATATTTATATTGCTAACCACCTCCTCCTAATTGTTAAAAAAACTGTTAACACCCTTTACGAATATTAGTAACTATTAACAACCTTTACATAGGTATGTTAGTAAGTATGAAAGAAATATCATTGTCAAATATTAAGAAAATCAGCGTTGATGTCCTTACAGTATTAATTTTGTCAACCCCTCCGCCCCGAATAGTTAAAAAAACTGTAAACACCCTTTACAAATATTAGTAAGTAAAAAGAAATATATCTATTAAATTTTATTAAAATCAGCCGAGATGTCCTTAAAGTATTCATTTAGGCAGCCCCTCCGAAGGTTCGATGCCAAAACCACCAACCGCTGATCTCAAACCTCCCTCCAACCCTCTCCCCTAAAACCCAAATCTCCTAGATCGGCCTTGTCGCGATCCTCCCATCTACGTCATAGTCTAACCATCGGTCGTTTACCCGACGGCTCATAACTGGTCGCTTTTTTCGGAATTCGATCATTACTAAACTCAACGACTTTAAATGCCCATTTTAACCGTTACACTAACTAAAATATAAATAAATAAAAATATTATTTACATGTGTACAACTATTCAGTCATTTGCCAACGAACAGGATTGAAATAATGGGTTTTCTAGATATTGAAGTGAGTCGAAAAACTTGATGTGGCGTCTGTTAATGAACTCTGGCGCTGTAGGTACTTTAAATATTTGATGAAGCTCTGGTGGTTTCTTCTTCCGTAACGTCGTTTTTTTTATTATTCTTCGCAACATGGTGTTTAAAACACCCTGTAGCCCACGTTTTGCGCCATCTGAGAGGTGAGTAAACATCGGTACGCCGCACAGTGGAACGAACGTTAGGGCGGAATGGACATTCGTTAATATCTCCGCTTCTGCTTCTCCTAGAATAATGCTATTGGTACCGTTTTAAAGCTTTTTGAATGGACTATTAAATGATATGGTAATCATGATCAGATCGTAGGAGGAAACATGTAAGAATTCCTGATTTGATATTTCGATGTTGGATGATTTATCATCATTTACTTACAATTTATTGTGCCTATATACTACTAGCTATAGATATATATATATATATATATATATACCTATAGCTCTATATATATAGGATATATGCAATAAAAAATATTCTATGGATGATAAATACATATGTATTAAATAAAATTACAAAATAAACGTAACAACTAAAATATTTAATTATTTAAAAAAAATAATATAACAATTGATAATTACTTTTGTCAGTTAATATCCTAGGACTAATTGATACATCAAAATTATAATATATATGTAGGTGCCTATATACAATTGTTTATTTAAATAACGATCAGAATTAAACTCATAACAACATAATTTTAATTAAGATTCTTTTTTCTGCATTCTAAGTAACAATAAGTGATTGTGCTTCTCGTAATGAATCACGTTTAATGTTTATTATTCTCGGTCTAAGAGTCGAAATTAAGGGATCCGAATTTATTAATAAATTATTTAAAACATCTCGATTGTTTGATTGCCTCGATGATTTTCCTGGCATGAAACAGTCTGAAATTTCGGAAATACCTTGTGATTCGCTTCTTGAGCATCATCAGTGTTCCGTGCACGAGCAGTTTGTGCACGGTGACTGGCATATAATACCAGCCATACAGAGATACATATAACCGTGCTGTCTCTTTCGTGTAGGCTTCAAAGTTATCAAGTTTTATAATTGACCCCGAAGAAATATAGCTTGTAATATTATTGCAAAGCGTCTAATTAGATTTTCGTCAACCCCTGTTATAGCTGATGAAGTTTCTGGGGAGGCAAAAAATTTTCCTTGCAGTATTTCCATCATTTTGCTTGTACCAAAAAAACCTTGTCTTACTGGTCTACACAAAGTCCTAACTGAATTTTAAAATCATGTTGAACTAGATTTTTTTTTTTCCTTGCAAGTAACTCCTTTTGCTCTGTTGTTTTTTGCACTCCAGGACTTGAAATCTAATCGGTAAGAGATGTGAATTAAGCACTCAAAAACACCTGATCAAACAATGCAAAGGGGACAAGCCAAATGAGTAATACTCATCATTAACTATTTCCCTTGTTTGTAATAATTTTTTAAATTGTTTCATTTTCGTTAGTGGTGTTGCATTGCACAAAAAAACACCTAATAGCTGAAGAAGTTTCAGTTAAAATATTACATATTTTGCCATCAACCATAGTTAATAACATTCTATAATTGATAGAGATTTGTCATTTATATAGGGAAGTAAATTATCAATTTGTTTCTGAATGTCTCGAACTAAAGAACGTTACAGTTTTCATCTGTTTCTTTCGTATAATTAAAATGAGATAGGCCTACAAAAATCTGGTCGATGACGGACATTCATTTTGCCAGACTATTTGACAATTCTCTGAATTTATCAAAATTAATCGGTACTAAACAGGCAATCAAAATGACCGAATCTTCGCTGAAAGTTTCAGATGAAGAATAACGTTGTTTATATTGTGATTGGTTACCCGCCCCATCACCTCCCCACTTAATGTTTAACGTTAACTACGAAAGTTATCATCCCTATTTCACCACCCACGACTTGTAAAATCCGAGAAAAAGTAAGGTCAAGTAAATTTTGCAATACGATATTTGCTCCAGTGTCACTAACCGATATGAGATTCTTCTGGGGGAATAACAATCTTTTTTAATTTTTGGATCTGATAGTAGCTGGGGTAAAGTGATTTGTATATCCTAATGCTTTGCATTATTTCTGACGGCATTGTACTGAAACTTAGTAAAATCAGCGGCTGTATATAATGCTAATGCCTTTTCGTTCTCTTGGTCCTTTGGATTTAAAAAGGTTTTCCACAAAATTTTTTGACACTTAGTACATTTCTGGATGCTCCCTAAATACAAATTAACAATGTAATCTACTCATCAGATTTGAACCTTTTTTTCATGACAAAAGCGAACATATCCTCTGAACATTTTCTAAAACTTTCCGTTTTTTCTCCGTCTTTGTCTATCAGATAATTGCTCGAATGATTGAGAACAAGATGGTATACTTGCGCTTGTTGATGATGATAATGAAGGTAGGTTCTGGATAACATCTTCAGGAACATGAAAATCCAATTCAACCAGTTTTTCATGCTTGCTCCAAAAAATTATTGATCTTCCTATGGGACGAAATCCAGCGAGAGTTCAAACTACTACTGAATTTTCTTAATTTTTTCCGTAAGCAGAACTTTGCGGTATTTAAAATTAGTTCCAGTCCAAACGAATTAATCCATGTTTCCAATGCCAGGTCATAATCTTTAAAACTTATATCATTAAATGGGAAAAATTGAAAAACTTGAAAATTTGTTTCAGGAACCATTGCACCTATGTCGTTACAAAAAAAACACACACAAACTGAGCATTTTAATATGAGGACAAATGAATGTAAACAGACAAACAAAAGACAAAAAGTAGGTCAACAAAAGAAAACTTGCGAAAAGTAGCGCCAATATCAACAGAAATCATTTAAAATTAATTCTCAAGACCTAGAAAAGAAAAGAAAAAAATCATTTTCTCGGAAAAGAGCACCTAAGAGCAAAATCCAACTAATGGAAAAAAAACTTCAAGCATTCTAGTTATGTTACTGTGAAGGTAGTTTATGATTTTTTTGGGCGATTTTAGGGCGATTTTCGCAATTTACATTTGAGTTCCATTTTTTTTTCTCCTAATTTTCATCGAAAAATCCAGACGTTTGAAATAATCCCGAGTTTTATTTGCCTAAAATATCTTATTTATGGATAAGTTGTTTTCCAGTAGTTTGCACGGTTAATTTAAAGCATTACCTCAACATGGATTATTTTTTTAAATATGAGTTTAAAAAAAAATATATATTTCAATGCAGAATTTTCCTATAAGATTTGATTTTAACATTAATTTTTATCTATGGATTTTGTTGAAAAGAAGTATAAAAGTATAAATTTAAGATCCAAATAAAAGACAAATTTAGTTATTAGAGAATTGGTCCAATGTCCAACAAATTCGTTGATTCGTTCCACTGTGCGCCGTAGAGAAGTGCTGGGCGGATAACTAATAAATGGAAATTTTTAGTCGTAGAGAAAGTGCTGGGGAGGGGAGTAGGTGGTGCAGCCTGTAGGATTTTCTTCTCACCACCCTTGCCTTGTTATAACAGTGGGCCGAAAGGGTGATATGTCGGTCCCCGCCGGTAAATATACTAGTTTTCTGGAGGGAGCTAGTTATATGCCAGCCACGTAGAGCTCTTTATGTAGAGATGTTATTTTCTTCGCCTGATGAGTGGACACTACGCAGTCTGTTTTTGCTGGGTTTACTTTGATATTAAGTAAATTCAGCCGTTGAACAATACCTTTACATGTAGCTTCGGCCTGACGTAGTGCTTTTTTTGGCATTGAGGCTGCTGCTGTAAATGGCTATGTCAATGATCTAAAGTAAGTTTTGTCAACTTTTTCAGCAGAGTACATGGAAAATAGTACCGGCGATAAAACTGATCCCTGGGAGACACCACAGGTGAGGGGGACGAAGTGGGAATGTTCCTCAAGAACCTTTACAGAGAGACTCCGGGCATTCATGAAAGAAACAAAATAAAGGAAGAAAATAAAGCTGCTGTGGTGCTATGAGCTTACGACATGGAATGCCGTGAGACACCGAGTCGAATGCTTTTGTGCAGTCTATTGAGATCACGGCCGTGGGCGTATTCACCTGAGTCTGTAGCTTCATCAGGCTGTGTTCTGTACTGAGGTGTGCTTGGAATCCTGTTTGTTCATAAGGGATGGCTGAGTGTTCGTCGCAGAAATCTTTGAGATGATTAAGAATAATTTTCTTGTAGATATTTGCGAGATGCGGTAGCAAGCTTCCGGTAGCGGTCTTCCACTGGCGGATGAGGTTTCTAATCTGCGTCGTGATGGAATTTAGGATCTTTTTCTCTAAAGGGATTGATTAGCCCCATCGGTGGAGGGGGGGCACTGAAGGTGAAGGAGCTGTGGCTAAAAGATGGGAATGGCGAGATGCGCGGCCTCACTAACAATTTTTAGAAAAACTGCTGGGACGGATAACTGACGCACCACGGCTTCTGTCCAGGAAATGAAGACAGAAGATGGAACAAAAACTCCATCCTATAGGCCGCCATATGCTGATCACATCGCTGTATATTCAGCTAGCATGAATACGAAACACGCAATGCGCTCAGGCCCAACAGGCATCCCAGGCTGATCACAAGAAACAGCTACACGACATCAACATTCATATAGACTGATCTTGGCGATCACATTTGTCTTACTAAGAAAACCCTCAGAACAGCTCACGCTCTCACGGTCAAGCCATCAAATTATCACAACACCTAACATATATGTTAGCATGAAACTCGAATCACACCTGTCAGTCACTGCACACGTCAATCACAGAATACATGTAGTCAAAAGCACCACACATCAACTCAAACACCTACTCTATGTACCATACCTACTCTATCCCTCAGGCTCAAATTACTACTATACCAAGCCATTCTCAGACCTTCATTACTACACGGTGCACCACTCCTGCACTATCTCTATCCAACCACACTCAAAACACTACAAACATATCAGAACAGCATACTCATGAAGATCTGTAGATGTACATCATTCGAACGACGAAAAATGGTATTCATACATGGTCAAATACAATTAGACACAATCCAACAGTTCATATCACGACGACAAATCAAGTTTTTTGTCAACCTCCCAGCATCCTTTAACCCATTATTCCGCAGCCTAACCCCAGGCCAGATGGCAGGGCAAGAAAGGTCCCATCAATTCCGACCACATCATAAACCTGTACATATGTATAGACTTCTCTCTTTTATCTATCTTTCTCTCTTCTCTTCTGTCTATAACTTTCCTCTTCTTTCGTTTTCTAACTATGTTATTATTTTATTGTGTTTATTTTCTTTTTCTCAATGAACACTTTAATATAAGGTATACACAGTTCTTTATGTAACATCTCAATTTTTGTGTAGAATGCATAGGTTTTCCTGTGATTCTAAGGCATCATATATATTTAAGTTGATTATTGGTATTGGTATTTTAATTTGAGTCTGGTTTATTTTCTTGGTACAGCATGTAAATTAGTGAATGGTAAAATTATATAAGAAATAAATAAATAACATAAAAAAAAAAAAAAAAATGTTTATTTTCATATACATTGAGCGGAGGTCCCTTAACTCCAGAGCATACCATCTCGAGTCAATCAGGCGCAGTATCCTAAAAATTCGTTATCCCATTACTCCTTCCAATACCCATTTGGACAAAAAAGGAATAGAGATGGTATCCGTTCCTATTTTGCTATAACCCTGCCTACAGGTTTACTAAAATCATGGTGTGTGCGTTTTTCTGTTTTAGTTCTGATGGATCATAACAAAAAAAACACGTTTAAGGGAGAGCATAACTACCGTCGATGACCTGAACCTAACATGAAACACGACGGTCAAACTGAATAATCTCATCTACAACGTGTTTTTACCGATGAAATCGCCAATAACGACTTCCAATAGGTTAAAAAGATAAGTCAAATACGTAATCATCCGGAATCACCTAAATATAAAACCTTTATCTCGAATAAACGAGTATTAGGTGAACACGTGAAACATGACTTGCATGTTCCCACCGGAAGTGTTCAAAATCATAACAATAACTTAGTAGTTCCTAAACTGTCACCCCTATAATCGTTCGACCAGCCAAATATACTGTCGATATGGGCCATATATTAGACCAGCGTGACATTACTGATTATAAATTACAATCAATAAAAAACGAATCACTTATTTATGTAAAAAATATGCCAGACTACCCAAATACCTGCTGCATATTAAATAAATTCGAGATGGAATACTACAGCTTCGCCCCACATTATAATAAGCCCCTCAAAAAATTTATTATATAGGGATTCGATATCGCGATCGATATGGATATGATAAAAGAAGAACTAGAAACGAGACATCCCGGCTCCAAATCAATTTATTGAACGTAGAAAACAGATGCTGACGGTAAAAAATATGATCAGTGGTAATTCATAGTATCGACAAATTATAAAACAACTTCAACAAAAATCAACCATATATGTTTTACGGTCGAGAAAATGAAAAAAACTGAGTGGCTCCACGCAATGCTTCAATTGCCAAGAATTCGGCCACAGTTTTAATTATTGTTGCCGATTACCGATATGTGTCCGGTGTGCTGGCAGCCACCATGTAAAATATTGCACGAAAGAAATTCCTCCGAAATGTTCAAACTATAACGGAGACCATGTGGCTTCGCTCAGAAATCGCCCGAAAAGGAAAGAAGTATTAAAACCTAAAATAAATAATAAAACAACAAGAATTACCTTTGCCTATCGCACCCGCCCACTAGCCGACATTTCATTTAGAAGAACGGTCGTGGATCAAACCTTTGATCACAGAGATGGTTTAAAATAACTGTGATTTGAAACAAATGTTTATGCAACTAATGACAACGGTTGTTGCAATGTTGCAAATGCCAACCGTTCATGGCTTAGCACACCATAAATAATTATAATATCACAGGGCTCAAGAAACGTAAACTTGAGCTTGAAGCTCTCCTAGCTTCCCACAAACCCTCTGTTGTAGCACTAACAGACACTAAACTACAAACACGTACTTTTATATCTTTTCTCGGATACACAACATAGCGACTTGACACACCCAACCAGAGGAGTGTATCACTATTGGTAGGTCGCCGTCGAGACTCATTGACAAACAGACACTTAAGAACGAAAAACACTATGCCATTACTGTACAAGCGAAACTCACACACAACTACAAAATCACCAGTGCCTTTAGAAGCCTCTGGGACAAACTGGACACATTCAAGACATTTTTACAAAAAATTGAAAATGATAGACAAAACACTATTATTAATGACTTAAATGCCAATCACCACACCTGGAACTGTTCTGCAGGGGATAGGCACATACATAACAAAAACAAGTTACACAATCATACATCCAAACGCATACACGTACAGACAATATAAAAACCCGGGCTACACATCCACACTTGATCTACTCCTAACCCAACTGGCACACAGATTCACAAACTGCAAAACGATAGAGTTCAGCGACAACGATCACCTCCTAGTACTCTATGAATTTGGGCCACACATACGCACATACACATACAAATTCAATGAAGCGGACTGGAAAACATATAAGCAAACTGCTTACAAGACGCCGCCAAAGCGTCAATACCCACCTTTTACCTAACTCCCATACATCTCCGTACACCACCGAAACACATACTAACATTCATAAAACAACCAAAACACTTGGTACAGGACACAAGACACCAATCTTGGCCGATCCTTAAAAAGGCTTGAATTTGAATTATGAGAGGTGAGGAGATACCTTTATAACAATAGTATAGAAATTTTAAAACTAACTTACAACTAACCTATTTACAGTAGTTACAATTTATTCATAATGTGGTGAGATCAGAATATGATGTTAGTAGGTTTTTTATGTTCCTTTCTGCCTTTCCATCTGACAGGAAGAGGTGTTGGTGTAATGGAGCGGAAGAGAGGATTAAAAGAGCCTGGGAGGTTGTCATCTTATGAGGTTCATGTTACGACGTTCGAGGGATGTGTTCGACATGTCTTTTGTAAGACTCTGTTTTAAAATGTTTGTAGTGATTTGACATTGGTATTGGAGGAGTGGTGCACCTTGAAGGAGAGATGGACTCGATACGGCTTTTTGAATGAGTATTTTTAGTTTGAATGAAAGACACGGTGCGCTGAGGAGGTGTCCTAGGAGTTACGTGGTGGAGTAGAGTAATCTTTTGGGTGGTTTGTATAGCACGCTTTCCATTTAGCTGAGTAAATGGCTTGGGCAGCTATTTGGATATTTTTGAAGCTGGTGGCAACTACGTGAGCTGTGTATTTGTTGAAAATATGGCCGCGAGCACGGACCCTTGGGGAACTCTACAAATGACCGGCTGCGGTGGTGATAATTTATCTTTAAAACGGACGGAGAAAGTTCT
The DNA here is from genome assembly GCA_003667255.2 of Euschistus heros. Lineage (NCBI taxonomy): Eukaryota > Metazoa > Arthropoda > Insecta > Hemiptera > Pentatomidae > Euschistus > Euschistus heros. The sequence goes on from RCWM02001072.1 coordinate 59,847, forward strand.
GTTGCTGATTTAGCTTCCTATATTGTCAACCAGCTGATCGGGGAAATTGTACCGCCGAAGTGGGCTTATTAGTATGGAGTGGGACACGGAGTCAAACGCTTGCGTGCAGTCCAATGAGATCTAAGCAATGGCAATGTTTTTCTTGAGATTGCTTACGGTGTCATATTGTAGTTTAGTTAGATGATGGTAGCATCTGACACCTTTGGAGAAACCGGTTTTTTGGGGGGAAATGATATCGTTTGAGCCACAAAATTTCCGAACGTGCCTGTAGATTAGTTTCTCGTATATGAGTGATTCTCCCATTACTGTAAGAAATTCGTGTCTCAGAACCCACTAATGAAATTTATGTTTTTCATAAAAATTTGTGTGTATCATTTGTAAATACCTTTGAAAAAAAAAAAAAAATCAACTTCTTTACCAAAAATCCGTTCATAGAAGTTCATGGTTTATGAGATTTACAGCTGATCTTTAAAAATCACTATAGTGAGGGACTAATGTAAGGAGTGAGGGACTAACGTAAGGAGTGAGGGACTAACTGAATCATGCAAAATGCTGAAAAAATCACTAAAATTCACTTTATTTTCATATCACAAACAAAATCACATCTTTCAAGTCCTACGTGTTAGACGATAAACAATCACTTGAGCATTTTAATTAATGTTGATTTAGTTGTACATCATATTTGTTCCTTCTTCAGACTAGGAATGAATTGACTAGTAAAAATTCAAGTAGGAACAGTAAGGAACATTAATAATTAAAAAATTAAAATATCTGAACTTAAAATACTAGTTGACAACCTTTTGTTAACTTAGAAAACATTTTGGAATTTAAATAATTATATAACCATAGTAATAATAAAAAATTATTTGAATAACGATTTAAATGATGTGTGAGGATTTCATTATGTTTTTCCGTGGACTTCTATGTCGATTGAGAAAAACTCGAAGTACCCTCCGATTTTTAATTATGATTTTTGGAGGAGGCAATGTCATTAATATGTCTTCTGGGGCCAAGATCTGTCCTCAACATTCAAAGTGAACTCGCGTTTTGAGTTATCATATGAACGAAGTCCAATAGCTTCGATACTTTCTTTATTTGTGTCGTCTTTCATACTTGTGATGATGTAGCTTACGTAACTGAATCCCTTTAGTAAATTATTCTTTTTTTTGGCTGCAAATTCATCGAATCTTGCAACGACATAAGAGCCAGCTTGTGGATGAGCACGTGGGAAATATGCTGAAGCTTCTTCTGTCATAGGGTTTTTTCAGAATTTGTGACATTCCAACAATCTTCGTCATTTGATCGTTTAGGAGAAAATTGTGGATGACTATCCATATTTCGATTATTTCTGATTCAACATCTTCGATTTCAAGGAGCTCTTCAGTTTCAGCTTGGCAATTATTGGTTGGAGAAATTCCAAAGTTCAGTTCGAAGTGTCCTATCGTGAACTTGTTACAATTTATTATGCAGTCAAAACAACTAAGTTTATTCATTTGCAGGATATATTTTTTCCGTCAGAAGAATCATTTCGGTGATACATAACTTGGTAAACTTTCATAGTACCCTTAAAAGAGGGTATCGATTTGGGAATCATTTCTGCCATCCCAACGATTTATTCAGGAGTTATGATGAAAAGAAGAACATTCCTGGATTTATCCTTGAGAACTCTAACAAGCATATCAAAGTCGCCTACGTCTTATCCACAAGCAACGGCCTTGTCCAAGGATGGCTTCATCGCCCCTCCAATTCCATCAACTGCCCCTTTGCCGTGGCCAGGGGCTGAATAATTCCACGTAGAAAAATTCACACTGGGTATGAAAGCTCCAAGAGAATGGGACAAGAGATAAAAAATTGTGCGGTTTTCGGTACTGCGTTGCAGGTGAATCGGACAGGAAGTGTACAGTGTTTTAACTTGGCGCAGGTTAGTAGCGATGTACTCAAAAACTGGTCTGAGATGAGCCCATATAGCAGCTGGCCCGTGTTCGGTACTAGAAGAAAGGGTACAAAAAGATTGATATTTTTACTACTTCATACTCACTTTTTCTGTAATAAACCACAACTGTGTGGAGAGAAAACTGTTTTCGACTCCCTCCAAAATGCATCGATTGTATTTCTCGTCCGTACTTCATCGTGTAGTTCTCTGAAAAGTCGCAATGGACCAGAGTTTCTTTTTTTTTCTGTCAGTCTTGCTTTCAAACCCTTGATAGCTCGAAATTGATGGACCCGTATCGCTTGGTGATGCATGAAATCCTTCATCTTCCTTTCAAACAAATCAATGGCTTCTGATACCGTGGACTTGATGATCTTTTTAGCTGCGTACTTGACAGTTTTCTTCACATGCCCTTGGTAACAACGTCTTCAACAGTTGTGACCCACTGTTCATAGGACAAATCGCCATCTTCAAAAGGTTGGTAAGGTATTAAAAGGCCCTTGCAGTTGTCGCAAATTCTTTCAAGACAGGCCAAGCTGCTATTGTCGCAGCAAATGTTGGCAAGGAGTTCTGCGGTTTTTTTTAGAACTTATAATGTTCGCTCGATGCAGGGCCAACACCAGGAGGTCTATGTTATCACAAGTCCTGCAAGCACAAGTGTTCTGGGAGCTTACCTTCATGGGGACAACCCAGAAGGGCTTCAGCTTGCAAAATGTCGAATAGCTGAGTTTATAACTTGAGACAGCGCTAAATTCTGTATGCAAATCCATTTACCTGAGAGGTACCGCTGTACCTGAGAGGTACCGCTTCTGCTTCTTCACTTTTTTCCGTGTAATACAGTCCCGTTTTCCCGGACACATGATGCTATTTTCATCATCCTCATAAAATCGAGTTACGTCATGTACCACCTCTCCCGTTATTTTTCATTAACTTCATTCGGGCAAAACTACCGCTTGTGATGTCATCAACCTTTCTATTGAACAGTCTCGAAGAAAGGAACTTAAATTTACTTAGTAAACGATACTTCCTAAGGAATCTTGCATTGCTGAGGAAATGTCGTTGGAACTGAGATTTTACTTTTCTGTTTAGTGTATTAAAGTACCCATATACGGATTCACGCACTGATTCCGCAAAGAGGACTCTCCGTGCAATCTGTTTAGGAGTTTCATTCTTCATTATGTCCTTCACTTTGCTTCGGGGGGAAAATGTGGAAATTTTAGCTCTTGCCAATCGTTTCTTCAAGCGATCAATTGTTCTGCTCTTCCTCTGGTTTTCGTCTTCCAAATGTTTAATCCTCTTTTTCTTGTTATCGCTACTTGTTTTTTTTCGGTATGCTGCCAATTTCTGAATATGCTGCATTCTGCTGGTCGAAGGTTGTGGTGTGTCTGCCAAGCTTGATGGTCGTGGTCCGACATTGCCTATGGCTTCGTCAACTTTTTCCCTTGAATTCTCTGATTTTCTCTCTCGGTACCTTCTCATTGCTTCTCTCCCATTTTTCCGAAATTGCCTTACCTCTCTAGCTGTCATATCATTTACCCGTTTCCTTTGTTTCTTTTTAAGCTTCATCTGATATTTATGTTGTTTTTTCACCTTCAGTTCTTGAAGTAATTCCGGGTTGTTTTTAATTTTTTCTCTTCTGAGCCTGTCATATTCCTTTTTTTTTCAATTTCTTATCTTCGTCATTGATTTTTCTGGGGGCCATTGCACCTGTGAACAATATTGAGGTGTTGATTATACAAATATGTACAAACAGGGTTCCTCACATGCACTGATCAGCACATTTTTCCTAAGCTATGGGATTGACATTTAATTTTCGAACTTGCCCTTGGAACGCAAGCCAAAAGGGCGACCCGGGTTAAATTTGACTCATAATCGTGGGTGCATGCCAAAATCTATGGAGGTTGAAATAAACCATTTTTTTAAATCTCCCATAGTTTAGGTGGAAAAGCGCTGATTCATTCTTTCTGGGGACCCCAGCAGATTTTACACGTGGCTTTTAGAGTTTCAATATTCTTTATTTGCAAACCACAATGATTCATGACCCAAGGTTTAAGACACAAGTGGGGAAAATATTGCAATAAATAATTCTCATACTACTATTCTTAAATTACACACATGAAAGTTAGTCCCTCATTTGCTTAGTTAGTCCCTCACTATTCATGAAATGAGGGATTATCGATGAGGGACTAACATTTTGCTGGTTTCAAAGAAGAGGACAACTCCCTGAACTTTTCTCAGAAAAAATTATAATGACTACCTGCTCCCCCTTAGAAAACACACCACCTAACTTAATTAATCATATCTATTCACTTACCTTCATCAAAATTCTCACTGGTGAGGGATTAACACGTTTGATTGAACAGAACCGACTCAAACACGAGGAATTCACCAACAAACTGCTCTCAGGGAGGTTACGTCTCGGAAAACATTACTCAGTTTAGCGCCAGCTTGAGCAGTGTTGCCAACCAAGATAAACTTGATAAGTCGAGCTCTGGAGTTTGTTGGCGCTATTTTTCAAAGACGTGTGAGGGACTAACATGAAAACCTAGGGACAGATTCACGGTTAATGATTTTTTGTGTACACCAATAGAGAGGCTGCCTACGGACCAAAGCGAATAGTTTTGGACACCATTCAAAATTATTAGTTAAAAAAACATTCGTGCTGAAATCACTTTTCAGGTTATAATCCCCACTTAAAGTTTGAAATTCATGTCGAGGGACATGTGAGGGACTAACTTTTTGACACTTTGAAAAAAAATTTCTTTACGAAAACGAATGAATATTCCGATTAAAAATGGCTGGAAACAAAGTTCAATGTGCCTGCTATTCAATAGTAAAAATGTTCACACTCAAAGTAGAGCGCAAGTCCCAGAAACTCGAAGGGACTGAAATTCGCACATACTGGGAGAATCACCCATATAGCAAATCTTCGGCGAGTATGCTTGCGCACTAAGAGGTTAGCTCAGCGTGCAAGAGGTCGCCAAACGTATGAGTCCCGAAAGCAAGAGTATAAGGATGCAAAAAGAAACCTTGTAATAGGAATTAAGGAGATTAAGCGTAACAGCTGGAAAATGTTGTGTGATGAAGTGGACGAAGATCCATGGGGCAGACCCTATAAAACTGTTATGGCCAGACTAAAAATATGTCTGTCACCACCGAGCTCTCCGGAATTGTTAGAAAACATAGTTGCGGCTTTATTTCCGAGCAGACCAGAAGTTGTCTTTCATAGCAACCAGCTTCTATATCAAGAAGTGCAAGAAATAACCCAGGAAGAACTAGAGCTTGCTTGCATTAAAATAAAGGATTCAAAGGCGCCAGGTCCGGATAACATCCACAATGTTGCCTTGAAAGTGGCAATCAAGTCAAGGCCTGAACTTTTCCTGGGGGTATATAATACTTGTATCCGTGAAGGAATCTTCCCAACCCAGTGGAAGAAGCAGCGCCTCGTACTTCTGCCAAAGGGTAAAGGACCACCAAATGATCCAACTTCTTATCGCAAGATTTGTCTTTTGGACACTGCGGGGAAGATACTGGAAAGGGTTACCTCGAAGTTTTGTATGTTTTAGAACTGAAGATGAATTTTTAGCATTCGAAACTAGTTTTCAAATAAAATAATCTCAATAGAAGTGGCATTTAATTCATCAATCCTAACGAATTTAGGATTTTAATAAGAAACATGAGGGTTTTCCGCGGTAGTTGTTTAAGAAGAATACTGGGGATATTGTCCTGTCCTGAAGATTTGTTTCCATTTGAATATCTAAGGATTGTTTTTAGTTCATTAAATGTTAAGAAAATAGTGTTTTGATTATTGTTTGTCGAGTGGTTGTGTGTATAAACTGTGTCTGTGCAGAGTCACGTTGGGTGTAGTAATCGGCCAAGATTGATGCCTGATCAGCGGGGGTCAGAAGCTCATCTCTTCTGATTATTTTTACAGCTTTGAATTTGTTATTACGACTTCTAACCAATTTCCAAAATTTGTGGTGGTTATCATGGGTCCGACGGAGTCGGTCATGCCATAAGGATGATTTCCACTGTGACATGAGAAAAGTGATCTGACGCACTTTTAAAGTGTTAGTATGTTTTTCGTTGGTGTACACAGGTGTATAGGAGTTGGGTGAAAAGTGAGTATTGACACTTTGGTGGCGTCTTGTATGATTGTCTGTAATTTGAGTATGGCTTCATCTATTTCAGAAATAGATGAGAGCGGTGTGATGTTGGTAGTGTTTGCGTAAGCATTGTATGTTTTCCAGTCCTCTTCTTTAATTTTTTAACTAAAATCTGTGCGCGGAGGGGTGCGTATGTGTGGCCCTAATTCATAGAGTACTGGGAGGTGATCATTGTTGCTGAACTCTATCGTTTTGCAGTTTGTGAATCTATGTGCCTGTTGGGTTAGGAGTAGATCAAGTGTGGATGTGTAGCCCGGGTTTTTATATTGTCTGTATGTATATGCGTTTGGGTGTATGATTGTGTAACTTGTTTTTGTTATGCATGTGCCTATCCCGTGAGGTGTAGAACAGTTCCAGGAGTGGCGTTCGGCATTTAAGTCACCAAAAATAATAGTGTTGTCTATCATTTTCGATTTTTTGTAAAAATGTCTTGAATGTGTCTAGTTTGCCCAAGGGGCTCCTATAGACACATGTGATTTTGTAATTGTGTGTGAAATTTACTTGTACTGTAATGGCAAAGTGTTTTTGATCCTTTAGTGTATGTTTGCCAATGAGTCGACGGAATATCGCGACGCACCAATAGTTCTACGTGTTTGTAGTTAAGTGTCTGTTAGTGCTACAACAGAGGGTTGGTGGGAAGCTAGGAGGAATTCAAGCTCAAGTTTACGTTTCTTGAGCCCTGTTATATCAGAATTAATTATGGTGTGCTTAACAAAGAACGGTTGGCATTTGCAACATTACAATAACTGTTGTCATCTTCATGTAAATGAAGATTTGAAAGATTTGTTTCATATCACGGTTATTTTTAGCCATCTCTTTGATCAAAGGTTTGACCCAGAACGATTTTACTGAATGAAATGGCTAGTGGGCAGGTGCGGTAGGTGGAGCTAGTTGTAAAGCGGTGGGTGGGGTCGGCAGTAGCAGGCCGCGTCTAGTCCTGTCTGCGTAAGAGGTTGTGCTGGAGACGATGGGCGTGTTTATTTGAGGCTGATAGCTGTAATTACATTAAACTGGGATTTCCGCAATTCCGCAATTAATAGTTTTTGCCTTTTCGGGCAATTTCTGAACGAAGCCACATGATCTCCGTTACAGTTTGAACATTTTGAGGGAATTTTACATGGTGGCTGGCAGCACACATTTAGGTAATTGGGCGCAATAATTAAAAGTATGGCCATATTACTGGCAATTAAAGCAGTGACTGGGGCCACTCAAGCTTTTCATTTTTTCTACCTTAAACCATATGTGGTTTTTGGTATCTAATTTTTTTAAATCTTCTAGAGTTGTTTTATAATCTGTCGATACTATGAAGTACGACAGATCGTATTTTTTACCGTCGGCATATGTTTTTCTGCATTTGATAAATTGATTTGAAGCCGGTAAGTCTCGTTTTTAATTCGGTTTTTAGGTAATCGATATCATGATTGATATCGAATCTTTTTAAGATGAATTTTTTAAGAGGTTTATTACCTGGTGCGGCAAAAGTGTGATATTGAATTCCACTTTATTTAGCAGGCCACAGATCATATTATATTCATGGATGTTTTTTAGATATATACGATTTTCGTGTTTAAGTAAACGTATTTAATAATTCGGTATTTGATTTAGAATAAGAAATTTCTGTAAATCCACCGTGGATTTCGCATATTTTAGATTATAGGGGGAGGCAGCTTCAAAACTGCTGACTCATTGTTGTTTTGTGCTTCACTTCCGGTAGAAGCTTGCAAGTCATACTCTACATAATTTGGTAGTATTTCGAATTTGTTACTGATTGTGGTTTTAAATACGGGTGATTCAGATCTATTTCTTATCACATGTTTTCATTTAACGGGTTGATCATCTGTTAAATGATTTTTGTCAGTGGGTCCGCGTTTCAATAAAGTTTTTTCAATCTGTTATGTTAGTTATCTGTCATGTTAGGTTCAGTCATGATGGCAGTTTGTCAATAAAATTAATAAAAATGTGCTCAAAATAGTTATATAACAAAAATATCCAAAATATTTACATTTTAACACTTTCTTTCTGAACCCTCAGAAACTAAAACAGAAAAACTTGAAATTAGTAATCCTATATCTACAGGGTATAGCAAACAGGAACGATACCTTTTAGCTTTTTTCTACCATTGGTATTGAAAGGAGTAGTGAGATAGGGATTTTTTGTGGTTGTTGCACCTGATTGGCTCAAGATAATATGCTCTGGAGGAGAAAAAAAAAAAAATTATACACACCTCATAACTCTCAACAGACAATAATCAAAATACTATTTTCTGAACATTTAAAGAACTTACAATCCTTAAATACTCAAAGGGAAACAAATCTTCAGGAAACAACTACCATGGAAAACCCTCATGTTTCTTCTTAACATCCTAAATCCATGTTCCCGCCTTCGCTATTCTCCTTCTATGTGTAAACATGCTATGGTGGTTCCACTCCTCAAACCGAAAAAACGGGGGCTATCCCTGACGACTATAGACCCATCATCCTCCTCAACCACATCTTGAAAATATACGAGACACTCATCCACATCCACATTCGGAAAATTTGTTCCTCAAAGATCAAAGTCAATATTAAACGGACAAACTATAACGACTAAAAAACATCTTAGTCTGTCCATGTTCCGTTAACAGTTGTGTAAGTTTGTGATGAGTACTTTTGGGAGTACCGTGCTTTTGTGGTGTGATGTTTAGGATGTATTTGTGCAAGGGTTGTCCTTTTGTCGAGTTGTTGCAAAGTTAGTCCCATTTAGTAAGTGAGTCTGTTTTGATACATTTTTTAATAAATGAAACGGGAACGCGTTTGTATTCTAAAGTAAGTTCTAAATCATGAGCAGCTGATTTTTCAAGTAGATCTGCTCGTTCGTTACCTTCGATGCTACTATGACCTTTGATCCAGATTAGTTTAGTTGGTATTATGCGGTCTATTATTTCAATTAAATTTTTCTTCAGTCGGTGTGTCAGTGGTTCGTTGGATATAATGTTATTAACTGAATCTATTACTGTCTTATTGTCCGTACAAATGTTGTATTTGTTTTGATGAACGTCTGTATGTCTAAGAATATATTCTGTGACACTGTTTTACAGATCTGCCAGGATCTTACGATTTTTTTGAGGCCGAGGAAGGACATCCTTGGTCACTCTCTCCATCCACAATTAGAATTAGCTTTTTCGTCCTTAAGGATTGCTGTTTTACCGGTTTTTTTTAAGTTATAGGATTCCAATCTAGGATTTCGAGGTCAGGTAAACTTTTGTCTCGCGTGAGGGATTCTATATTGCGGAAAGTAATTGTTTTGTGGAGAAACGATGGGATTGGGATATCGTAAGAAATTTATATTAGGTCGTGAGAGGACAGAAACGTAACAGGCTGCTGACATGAGGAAAGGAGTTTTTTTGGAGAGTCTATGACATGCAAGTCCAACCAGGTGTCGGACCCACGGGAGTGATGGGTGGGGTTAAACGGTTAAACGGGGTTAAACGGACACTGTTTTACAGATCTGCCGATTTTTTGAGGCCGAGGAAGGACATCCTTGGCCACTCTCTCCATCCACAATTAGAATTAGCTTTTTCGTCCTTAAGAATTGCTGTTTTAACGGTTTTTAAGGACACTGTGTTATCCGTCTATAGGGAGGCTGTCAGAGATGGTGAAAGGCAGGGAGTCGCCATCCTGGTGAGAAAAGACCTGTCATCGAGACTCGTTCCGAACCCAGTGGATTGCTGTGATAGTGTTCACATGATAACGGTGGATGTGCGGCTCAAGCACAGGTATACGTTTGCCTGTGTGTCTACAGGAGACCCCGGGCGGCAAATACAGCTTGTTCGTGACCTATTGCTTCACGCACAGTCGCGTAGCAGGTTTGTCGTCCTGGGCGACCTCAATGCCAAGCATCCGGCGTGGCTGTGTCGCAGCAGCAATCCAGTGGGAAATATCATCACAAGGATGCGACTCCAGGTCTACCACCCTGGCGTTCACTACCTTCCGCTCGGACTTCGACCATACTAAGACATCGACTTTGGACCTCCTGATCACCAGGGACATGCACAGCGTCACCGACTGCCGAGCACTACCGTTTAGCACCTCTGATCATCGCCCTGTACTCTACATCTTCGAGGGCACTCCAGCCACACCACCGGCTACAAAGTACAGGCTACAGAAAGCGGACTGGAAAGGGTACAGGACCTCGATCGGGGAGTGTCTCCCTAAGGTGACGCCTTGCCTGACCCCTGGTGAGATTGATGCAGCAGTGGAGACCATCACAACCACCATCCTTGATGCAGCCGACGCCAACATCCCGAAATTTGCTCCTCTACCAAACTACCTCCGACCTCCACCCCCGCACATCCTGGAGCTGATAAAGCAGAGGAACAACCTCCGAAACATATTTTGTCGCACACTACAGCTAATTTCTCAGCCTGATTATTTGAGTAGTTTTCGCCAAGTCTGTATAGTTCGCTAGGCAAAAAAGACGAAGCTATACCTCTTTTTACTTTAACGCCGAATCCTTATGAACATGGCTTCATAAGGACTTTGGCGTATTCCTTCGTGGTATGTAGTGTTCTTGGCAAATCAAACAAAGGGTAAACCATCTGACCATTTATTTGTATCGTTGTCGTTCATCCATGCAGTTAGCATATTCTGTATATCCTGTCAACTGAGCCTTGTGTTTGACTGTGCCGAGGCTTTCCATGAACTATCATGAACTTTCAGATATGACTTTGATACTAAATTCCCTACCATTATCAGATAGCAATATTGCCGGTGCACCAAATATTAAGATTATTGAAAGAACGTGATGCATTACTTCTTCAGCTGTTTTAGTTTTCAAAGGTCGTAGCTGGACAAACTTAGTTAAATGATCTTGATACACCATTATGAACTTATATTCATCATATCTGTTTGACTGCAGATCTATCAGATCAACTTGACTTCTTGAGTTTAACTCAGAACTGTCTATCGGTTTTCCTAGAAGAATGATCCCTCCTTAATCCGTATCAATCCGGTTTCCGTCCCGGTTACTCTACTCAATCTACCCTTCTGAATATATCTATTTATTAGATACATTTTCCAATCTATTTAGATCTATTTTTTTGTTTTTTTTATTGGCGCGACAGACGCATGAAGCTCTCCTTGGCCTGCTCCACAGCCCTCCTCCAGTCGTCCCGATCAGCTGCTCGCCTTAAATATATTTTAGAAACTTTTAAGTCCTCGGAGACGCATTAGATCTATTTAGCAATGATATATTTTCCGCTATAGATCGTCAAGAGTTCTATTGAAAACGATACACTTAAACCGGATATGTTGTGGTCAACATTATCAAATGCTTTGGAAAAAACGAATAAAAAAATTAGAATAATTATCTCTTGGCGATCTATAGCGAAAAATATATCTTGATATATTTTCAAGAGGGAAGATTGAGTTGGGGACGGAAACCGGATTGATAATTTTTCTGGGACATACGGAATCTTGGGACTATCCAATGCGTTCCAGAGCAGAGAAAGGAAATAGGACGGAAGTCACTTGAGGAGGAAGGATTGGGAACTTTGTTCAAGCGATTGACTAGAGCTGTTTTCCTAGATAAAGGATGTGTCTAATTTTTAGGAGGAAAATAGGAGAGGAATAAGCGTAGAAAGACATGCTTTGATATGTTTAACTAGAGTAATACATACTAGGTCTATAATCATTCGTTAGGAATATCATAATGATCGAAAGTATATCATTATGGCACACATAGTAAAAGAAAATTTTTTAGAATCAAAGCTAGGGTAAGCTAATTAAGCTTCAAGTTCAATATCTTTTGGGGTTGCCATGGAAACATTTGTTACTAACCAAACTGTTGAAAATTACCTGTAGTTGTTGTTGTTTAGAGTTTTAGAGCGTAAAACATCTAGGTCATCAACGCTCAGTAAGTATAAAAATATTATATCATGATTTGAAGGTCCTTCTGGTCAGAACCCGACTGAGCTGAAGGCATGAAGTCAAGGAGCCAGGAGCCCACAGGGGAAGGCCAGGAGCGTAGGAGACGTCCCAAACCCACATGTTTTTGTTTTATTTTGAATTTTTCATCAAGAAAATTGATCTGAGGATGTAGATAAAAACCATGTTTAAATACTTACTACATCGGTACAATCCACCACTGCTTACAATATGTTATTTATGGAAAAGCCTACATCACCCCAATCCTCGGAGCTAAAACGCCCTGTGAGAAAGGTACGTCTCCCCACCCCCCACCACAGCCCCAGGAACCCCGGGACACCAATCTCCCATCCCTCCTTCCCTAGATCAGGATGTATTCTGATCAGTTATTATTATATTTTATATATTATTCCTAATATCCTTAGTGTCTTGCTTTTCCTTATTGTTTTTCCTGATTTCCTTATTGCCAGGGAATACAATTAAGCACATCTACATATTAGTTTTATATGGGTATTCAATCTGTCATAATAAGGTTTAATAGTTAAAATTTTATTTTAGCAAAGTAATTAATTGGTGTAATTAGATCAGTATTTGTCTATCCAGGGATTATATTTATCTATATATTTTGAGTTTTGTAAGACATGACATCACTATATCAACCTTACGGTTATCATTCCCCAATGCTACCGTGATGTTGCTCGGTATTCCTAACAAGTAGAGTTTTTGAAGGTAAAAGGGGCATTCTTCAAAAATGTGGGTTATTGTTATTTTATTGTCGCAATGTTGACATCTTGTAGGTGGTTCTCTAGTGAAAAGGTGAACATGTGTCAGTTTTGAGTGTCCGATTCTGAGCCGGGTCAGTACTACTTCTTCTCTACGGTTCTTGCGATATGAGGTCTGCCAGGGCTCTACATCTCTCTTAATTTTTTAAGTTTACTTGGAGTACTACATTGCCATGCATCTTGCCATTTCTTATTTATATCATCTTTTAAGGGTTTTGCTAGCTCCGATGGTGTTAGTAGCACTCTACCAGGACCAGGAAGAGTTAGTGCTTCTTTTGCAGCTTTATCAGCCATTTCATTGCCTTTTATTCCGACATGTCCTGGCACCCATATATAATGAACCAAATACCCGTCTTCGTTAAGATGTTTTTCAATTTTTAAAATTCGCAGAATTCCGGGATGGTTGGAACACATGTTATCTAATGCTTTAAGAGTACTTAATGAATCGGTAGCAATGGTAATATTCCGTACACATGAAGTCTTGGCATGTTCTAGTGCCATTACTATCGAATTTACTTCCGCAGTATAAACACTACAATGCTGGTGCAGTTTTGATTTGAAAGTGTGATGTGAAGTAACGAAAGATTTAGATCCATCTGTGAAAATCATATCATGTTCTGGTAACGCCTTAATTATTTTCAAAAAACTTTCTTTGTAATAATTTTCAGGTGTATTTCCTTTTGAGAACTTCGAGAGTTCCAGGTGTAATTGAGGTTTTATGAACGTCCATGTTAAGTTAGGGTGGTTTATTATTTTATGTTGTTTTTATATTGAATAATTTTAATTTGTTAATTACGGATAATAATCTTGCAGGTAATGGGAGCGTGGCGTTAGTCTTCGTTTGGAATTTTGCTGAGAATTTACTTCGAAAGATGTATCGGTGAGTAGGACGTGTGTTTTGTGAATATAATTTGGTAATGTAATTTATTGCAAGTTTATCTCGTCGGTATGATAATGGGGTAGTTCTGATTCAGCGCAAATAGATAACGAGGGGCTAGTTCTAAAAGCACCTGTTGCAATTCGTATCCCTGCATGGTGTACAACGTCTAGTTTTGCAAGATTCACCATTCTGGCTGATCCATAGATGAAACTGCCGTGGTCCATCTTTGAGCATACCACCGATTGGTATATCTTAAGTAGTGTGGTTCGGTCAGCACCCAAGCTTGTTCCACTAAGAACCTTTAGTAAATTAAGTTTTGAAAGACATTTTTCATTCAAAATTCTTAAGTGATTTTCCCAAGAAAGATTTTATCAAATACTAATCCTAAGAATCTCGAATTATTTACATAGGGTAAGGCTACGTTGTTTAGCAGTAGTTCTGGGAACTGTGCGGTATTCCTTTTCCTGCTGAAAAATAAGAAGAAAACTGAATTCCTGACGTCTGCGACCATTGGCTGATCCGATTTAGTGATGTTCATAGTTTGTCTTTTATGGAGTTCAAGTCTTTGGAACGGCATAGAAGGGCGAAGTCGTCTGCATTGTTTTGACAATTTGATTATTGTAAGTTGGTACCCAGGTTACTGACAGCAATCATGAAGAGAGTTGGGCTTAGAGCGCATCCTTGAGGGACACCATTTTTTTGTTCACATCTCTTTGGTAGTACATTTCCTATTCGAACACAAAAATGGCGACGATCCAGAAATTTTTGGATAAATATCGGCAGAATACCTTTAAATCCTAAACTTAAATTTTTTTAAAAAATTACTGTAGCTAGTTTTATCAAATGCCTTATACATATCGAAAAATATAGCCACAGCTTGTTCTTCTTGGACAAAGGCGTATTGGATTTCAGCTTCCATTTGGACTAAGTGATCAATGGTTGACCTGTTTTTACGAAAGCCACATTGAAAGTTTTGGATATAATGGTATTTTTCTAATATCCACTTTCGTCTTTTATTGACCATTCGCTCCATAAGTTTGCATAAACAGCTGGTTAGGAAAATTGGTCTGTAGTTTGATGGGTATCTTTTATCTTGGCCATTTTTCAAAATAGGAACTACTTTCGCCTGTAGCCATGAGCTTGGAATATTACTATTGTTCCAGATATGATTATAATAATTTAGAAGCCGGTTTAATGTGTTTTTTGGTAAGTGTTGGAGCATACCGTAATGGATTTTATCAGGTCCTGTTGAAGAACCTTTGACTTCTTTTAAAACTGATGGCAGTTCCCACAATGTGAACGGAGTGTTATAAAATAGTTGTGAACCATCATTTTCAAAATAATTATTTATAATTTTTCAGCTGAGGATTCGCTATATAATTCTGAATAATATGTAGCAAACTGGTCCCCAACTAACTCAGGTTCGTCTCACAGTTTCCCCTCTTTAAGTAACGTGTATCTAATCGAAGTACCAGTACCTTTAATTTTCTAATTTTATCCCAAACAACATTAGCGGGTGTCGACGAATAAATAGAGTTTTCAAATGACTTCTATGACTCCTTTTTACAGCAGTTCAATGTTCTTCTGCACAATGATCTTTGGTTTTTATATTCGATCAAATTATTTATATTCATATTTTTTTTAAATTTACGAAGAGCTTTTGTTCTATTCTTGATGGCTTCTTTACATTGTGAGTTGAACCAAGGGACAGATTGTCTTCTGTAATTTCCTTTAGCTTGAGTATTAGTAGCTTCAGCTGCCAACAAAATGTATACATACATACGTACGTAAGTACGTACATACATACATACATACATACATACATACATACATACATACATACATACATACAAACCATACATACATACATGTACTACGGTGGGAGTCTGTAACCCATACGTGGCGCGTCCCCGGGTGGCGGATATGGGAATACTCGCTAGATATAGAGGGTAGGAGGGAAATATAATACCTCCTGCGGACCAAACAGACTAGGGGAAGGAACCCCGAATTATAAACCAATAATGGTGAGTCACAAAACGACAAACCTTACGGTGCAGGGGAGGGATACCCCAGTACCGACGTCTGCAGAGAGCTCCCAGTGCCGCAGCGGTGGTCAACTTGGCCGCTGAGGTATCTAATATTTCAAGTTTGAAACACTGTCAGAAAGAGTGGTTGGCGCTTTCCAATACTATTGGTAAGATACAGGAATACATCCAGGATAAGAAGAATGTACATGGAGAAATAAAAACGCTGATCTACGACGCTCAACTTGGTCTTGATGCTGTTCTTGCTAAACTGACTGAGCATCAGGAGAGTGTAGAAGTAGTCTTAGAAAGACATTCACAAGGCGTTCAAACATCATGGGACACGATGGTACCAAGGAAGAAGAAGGTTAACCTATCATCAACGTCAACTCGTAATAAAGATCGGACAGAAGCGGTCGCACCTAGACAACAGGCGAAAGAACTCCAGAAAGAAATGGAACAGGAAACCACAGAATACGTAAAGGAGTAGAAGCGGCAATGCAAGGGAAAAAGTGGCACAAGCTACCCCCACTCCACCCGCCCCCTCAGTACACGACGGCCTCACTGTTCTCCACGCTCTGTTTATGTTTTGGTTGTTTTGAAGAGGTTTTGCAGTTGCTAGTGAAATGCCGTGTTGTGTAGCTTTTGGTTGCAGTACCAAAGTCCAAAATAAGAATGCTATTCCTCCAATTACTTTCCATCTGTAAGTAAAATTTTCTTAAAACTCTAAGTTCTTAATTTTTTCTGAGCTATCTAATGAAATACAGTAGATTCATCTTTAAAATTTTATTTTCTTCAGATTGGAACGATTCCCTATTTTCAAGTGTATAACTAAATAAACTTCACAACGTTAGTAATACAAAGTAAAAAATTAACGTAAAAGTTCTAATAATTAAAACATAACCTAAACGAGACAGGAGTTACTAAGAGGGTACTTTAAACACACTGATGATGAGCCGAATGATTTGAAAACGTTTTGTGGCAATTAAAAGTATTTTTCTTTATTTGTTAGTAATACACTTGAAAAAAGAATTCATCCGGAAACATTGGACGGAAAGATAATTACAAAGAAAAATATCAATATCAAACCTCTGTCTTCATTTGATTAGTCTGTGTTTGCATAGCGCACTCTAAATATGCTTTTTATTGTATAATAATATCATATTTTATTTTTGTTCCTAGTTTTCCCTCGGATAAAGATGAACGAATTAAATGGGTTAATGCCGTCAGACGAGAGAATTGGAGCCCAACAAAAACAAGTCGCTTATGTTCAAAGCATTTTAAGGAAACCGACTTCGACCGATCCTCTCCTTTCCTCACAAAATTGAAAAAAGGCGTAGTCCCATCAGTATTTGACGGATTTCCTGACCATTTGAGACCAAAGGATAAACAAGTTCGTGAATTTTTGTTATATAATATTTAGGTTTTATTTTCTTAATTTTTTTAATAACAAATAAAATTTCTTTAAAAAATAAAACCTTTACACATTTTTTAATAACAAATAAAATTTCTTTAAAAAATAAAACCTTTACACATTTTTTAATAACAAATAAAATTTCTTTAAAAAATAAAACCTATACACATTGTATATAAATCTTTACATTTGTGTAAACGTATGTGCTCTAATATTTATCAGATGCATATTACAGGTTTCTTTTATACCTTTTTTTTTAAATAGGAGAGAAGAGCGATAAAAAGACATAGTTGTCCTACAACAATAACGGAATCTCCTGACAAGAAAAAATTGAAGTCAATGTTGGAAAAAGCTAGAAACGACGTAACAATATTACAAACACAGCTTGAAAGTACTTCAGCTGAATTGAACTCTGCTCAAAATACCCTCCACTACACTCAAAGTATTGTTAGTGAAAAGAAAAAGAAATTGATAAATTTGAGACGACGGACAAATAGGTTGAAGAAGAGAAACTGTCAGCTGAAAAATATTATTGCTGAGCTGAAAAGAAAAGATCTAGTTGCCGATGAGTACGCGGATATGCTCGGAAACATATCACAAACTACCTCAGTTCTCATAAAACGACAAGTCTCGAAATCAAATAACACAAAACTTTCGAAGATTTACGATAAGAGACTGAAAGCGTTTTCAATTACATTGAACTTCCTCTCTCCTAAAGCCTACGATTTCGTTCGGGACAATTTCGATACATGCTTGCCACATCGACGTACTATAGGTAGGTGGTATGCGACAGTGAATGCATCCGCTGGTTTCAGTGAAGAAGTCTTGAGGGTACTTGAAGAAAAATGTAAACAGCATTTGCAAGATAAGAAATATCCCTTAATGTTCGCTCTAATGTTCGATGGTATGGCGATTAGAAAAAGGATTGACTGGGATGGATCGAAGTATTTTGGCTATGTGGATTTTGGACATGCTATTGATGGTAACGAAGCTCCTGAAGCAAGGGAAGCTATCGTATTCAATCTTGTGGGTATAAATTGTCCATGGAAAATACCCTTGGGGTATTTTTTCATAAATTCTATAACAGCTGCACAGCTACAAAACTTGGTATCGATTGCCTTGCGACAGTTACGAAGAGTAGGTGCCTTAATAACTTCCTTAACTTGTGATGGCGAGGCACACAATGTGTCAATGTTGAAGAAGATGGGTTTCACTTTTTCGGATCCCAACTCAATAAAATGTAAGGTTGACGTGGAAGGATCAGACTTATTGGCATTTTTTTTTCGATCCTTGTCACTTGCTGAAGCTTGTCCGTAATACGATCCACGATTACCAAGTTCTAATAGATGCGGATGGTCAAGAAATTAAGTGGGATTTCTTCAACAAACTATATGACTTGCAGTTAGAAGTAGGACTGAAACTTGGAAACAAATTGTCCAAATCTCATATATTTTACCAGCAACAAAAGATGAAAGTAAAATTGGCATCTCAACTACTGAGTGATTCCGTTGGAGACGCTTTAGAGTATTGCTTGTTGAGAAAATTTCACGGGTTTGAAAATTGTGAGGGAACTATTCGCTTTGTTAAACTTTTTAACAAATTATTCGATGTCCTTAATTCCCGCAACATGCGTTCAAGAGGATTCAAGCAATCGCTGAATCCATTGAACATAGGAAAAATAAGGACTTTTTTGTGTGAAGTGAAAATTTATATAGTAAACCTAAAAACTTCAAATGGAAAAAACATTCTTGAAACTGGAAGGAAGCTAGGGTTTCAAGGGTTTTTATTGAGCATAGAAAGCACCTTAGCGTTTTACAAGATGTATGTCGAAGAAAAGCAGTGGCTCCAGTTTTTCCCAACTTACAAAATCAGCCAAGATCATCTTGAAAGATTATTTTCTTATATTCGAGCAAAAGGAGGCAGAAACAATAATCCCAGCTGCAGAGAATTCACGTACACGTTTAGAGCTATTCTCATCCACAAGCAACTTCATGAATCTTCTTCAACTAGTGGGAACGCCATCCCTTTGGACAAGATAAACATTTTAAGTTTAAACTCACGAACAGAGAAGTTCTGTCCAATGGAATATATAAATGAGACTGGAACAAGGACCACCATGGTTGACCAATACGTGAACGTGGAAAAAAATGGTAAACTTAATGCAATGAAATACATTTTCAGAATATATAATCAATTCTAATTCCTCTCCTATTTATCTATGCAGGAGGAGAAGATCAAACTACGGAAGAGGAAACAGTGACGGAACGAATGGAAGATTTGCAGATTCCTGCAAACGCTCAAGATGAGATATCTCCCTACATCGACATAGAAAATGGGCATTTAATGGATGTGACACGTGATATAGTGGAATACATCTCAGGTAATAAAGCAAAAACATTATTATTATTTTTCTTTTATTGTAAACCTGAGGTTCCGTTTAATCTAGATTAAATCCTCAATAATAAACTCTAATAATTGGTTTATCTAATTTCAGGTTTCATTGTTCGGAAGCTAAACTTCACGCTGAAATGTGAAGGCTGTTTAGAAGCAATTGAAGGAAACCCGGATTTGACAAAAATAAATGGATTGATTGCTGCGAAGAATCGCGGTGGATTAGTTTTGCCAGGAAAGGACGTAGTCGAAATTTGCCAATTTTGTGAACGAATTTTTCGCGCTAAAGAAAAAGAGAAAATTGTGTTAGCTTCAATAGAATCCTGGATCTCTCATTTGTTAAAAAAATGTATCGGGAAACAATTTTTTTCATGGTGCGATCATTTTTTAGTCGACGAATCTCACTACTCAGTACTAATTAGATCGATTGGAGTTTTGTACTTTCGAACTAGAATTTTCCATCATGTAAAAAAAATTAATGATGATCTTCACATGAAAAAAATTAGAAGTACTTATAATAAGCATATTCTTTTCAGTGGCCAATAATAATTGTTCGTGTTATTTTAACTTACCATTAATTTTTTTGTTGTTATTTCAGTCATGTTGTTGTTGTAATGTCAGTTTGGCAATGAATAAAATAATTTACTTATATTGTATAATTTGATTTTCATGGCTATGATTTATTTATATGGTTATTTCCAACTATCAAGAAACGACAGTAGTTTCGCGAATGTGTAGAACAAAAACTAAGTAATAAATCAAAGAGGTAAGCTGAACACCTTGGTAGGAGGCACAGTGGGGCAAACGTGGAAAAAAACCCTAAAATCTTATGATTTTCTTTTTCTTTTTTTTCATTATTTTTGTATACATAAATAAATGTAGCATAAGGTTGTGGAACTGATTTTTTCGATTATTTCATTACCAGGATCTTTACACGTCCTTGAAGTTGCCCTTTTCTGGAGTTGAGAAAATAACACGGTTTTAAAGTTCTATTAAAATAATTTTTTATGAGACTGAATTTTTAGCAAAAATCTTGTATAACCCTTTGAACTTCACTATTGATGTTTACTGGTTTATGGACGATTTTTATTTCGTAAATGTAGCCCCAACCTTGACTGCCAGGAATTTTCAAAGTTAGCTGTCTCGTAAATCTAACTTATCTTCATTTCACTTGGTCTTTCAAAAAAAGCTACACCCAACTAGGCTCTCTTTAGGGATTCAAATTGAAGTACAGGTATCTGAGGAACCGTGTTATAAATATAAATCCCGGCTTCGGCGATATTTGTTCAGGGGATGAATTTATGTGTTATTTTTCACTATACAGAAACTAATTTTTAGCATTTTTTTTTTTTTTATTTTTTTTTTTATAACTAAGATGTGAAAATTGGCTTACTATATATGTATATTTGTTTTTATTAGTTTGTCTTATTTAATATATATATATATATATATATATATATATATATTATATATATATATATATATATATATAGATATATTTCTTTTCTTTTCTTTATTCATTGTAAAATAATTTCTTGGTTTCTATACAAAAACACATAACTCTTCTTGAGAGACTTAGTACCAGAATATAGCAGAAAGAATAATTTTTAAAAATAGCTCTTCAAATAAAAAATCAAAATCAATTGAAAATAAAAGTTTTGGAATTTGGATGACTAATTTATGGGGTTATTATTTGTATCACTGAGTTCTAATTATTGTATACCTTAGTTCTCTCATGAAGATTATCACATTTATTTATTTTATTCTTTTATATCAATGGCTAGGATATTCTACCACTCCAATCATTTTGGATCTAAATGTCTTACTAAATTCTAAGAATTTTACATTTTAGTAAAATATTTTTTAAAAATGTGTTTTATTATATATAAAACACACTTGGCTTTAAAACTGAAGGTGAGCTATAATAAATATCACAGAGATCATCATTCAAGAAAGTGCTCTCGAACAGCAACAAATGAAGATGTTTTTCATCTTATCATGGTGACTTCTGATCCAGTGCTAAGTAATTTAAGTCCGCATTTAAAAAAAAAAAAAAAAAGTTCCCATTAAATGATGAAGCTTTTTATTTACTGTTATAGAAAAAAGGAACTATTAGAAATATTTTTTTTTCTTTACTTTTATAGTTAATAGCTTTTATTTTTGTACGTAATATAACAATTGAATGTAATCTTTGTCAATATAAGATTGATAATTGTAAATAACTGTCCAGTCTATTCAATAGAATTCAACTGAAATTACTTTGTAAAACTTATTACATTTTTCAAATTATATTAAACATTTTAATTTATTTCCATATATAACCTAATAATGAATTTTAACCTAATTCAAGGAATCTTGGGTCTGTAATAGAGCTATATAGTAAATTTCATTCAATTTAGCACCTAAAAAAACATAGATTATAATAACAAACTTGATTTTTTTTAAATTGATTTTATTTTTTTTAATTTTTAAACTGAAAACATGGCTCAATGCTGATGATCAGATTGCTCTGGTTATAGTTTTATTTTATTCAGCAGCTTAGATAGCATATAAATATACCCCAAATTTACTTTATTAATTTTTTTTTCTTACTTTTTGTTCTTAAATTTTGACCCTTTCTAATCATCTGATGAAGCTGATTATGGATTCATTCAATTCAGCACCTCATGAAATATATAATTTCAAAATTTCATGCTTATAGCACGAACCGTTTAGAAAATATGAGGTTTTTTACCCATTTTGGGCCGTTTTGCCCCACTGTGCGAGGGGGTGGGTGTGGTGGGGATGACCCGAGCGCTAGGGTGACACATTTCCCTCGCCTATTAGCCTTGGATGCCGCTTCTACTCCTTTATGTATTCTGTGGCATGGACAGAAGAGTCATTAATTGAAATCAGGGATCTAGACGCCCTTACAACACCAGAAGAAGTAGCGGAGGCTCTTACTACTTTATTGGAAGAAACAGAAGTTGCAACCACGGCTATTCGGTCGATCCGTCCAGCATATGGTGGAACCCAGACGGCGGTTATTTCCCTGCCAGTTAAGCTGGCTCGGAAGGCTATCGCCAAGGAGAAAATTCGAGTAGGGTTGGTAGTTAGCCGTATTCGAGAAAAAATAAGTCTCCAGCGCTGCTATCGTTGCTGGGAGTTTGGCCATATAGCGCGGAGGTGCGTGGGTGTGGACAGATTCAAACTCTGCCGGAAATGTGGTGAAGATGGTCATTTAGCATCCGCCTGTACACAGCCTCTTAGCTGCGCTTTGTGCATAGGAAAAGGTGACACTGATCATTCTTGCGGAGGTAACAAATGCCCCGGCGACTGTACGCTCTACAATTACAACGAAGGCCAAAAAATCCTTCATGAGGATTTTCCAGCTTAACATTAATCACTGTGCAGCCGCGCAGGATCTTATCTGGCAGACTGAGCGGGATCTAAGGGTTGATGTGGCTATTCTTAGTGAGCAGTATAGAAATCTTAACAATGGTTCTTATGTATCTGATGCCTCTGGAAAAGCTGCGATTTGGGCTTGTAATCGAAGTTTCATAGAAGAAATACCACAATCCCCTACATCTGGTTTTGGGCTAAGATAGAGCATGTATATATCTATAGCTGTTATGCCCAACCCAATACATCAATAGAAGAATATGCTGGCCTCTTAGATAGAATAATACAAGATGCTAGAGGCAGAAGACCTTTAATAATTGCTGGTGATTTTAATGCTTGGGCAGTGGAATGGGGGAGTCGCCTGACAAACAGACGAGGAGAAATTCTGTTGGAAGCTTTCGCCCAATTGGATGAAACTGGTTCTAGCTAATACAGGAACGGAGCCTACATTTCTGAAAGGAACGCGGTCATCCATCATTGATCTGACATTCATAAGTGATAATCTACGACCTACTACCACTTGGAAAGTTTGCCACTTACACACCCACAGTGACCACCAGGCAATTTTAATTACAATAGGTGAGAGGAAATTAAACAATCCTTTGAAGCTTCAGAAGGGTACAGTTCGATGAAAAACTAAGACATTTGATCGAGAAACGTTCGAATTCATAATGGAAGAGTATTCAGTCACAGGCACAACAGAGGATAAGGCCCAACAGGTTACGAAACTTGTCACCTAGGCGTGCGATGCAGCCATGGTTCGCACTAATCATCACACAAATAGTAAGTGGAAACCAGTATACTGGTGGAATCAACAAATTGCTGATGGTCGTAAAAGGTGCCATACAGCGAGGAGACGGAGCCAACGAGCAAGAGGCCGCCCGGAATTCGAGGTGTTATTGGAAACATATAGGAATGAGAAACGTGGACTCCGAAAGGCAATTAACGAGAGTAAACGCCAGTGCTGGAAGGAACTTTGTGAAGATGTTGATAAAGACCCATGGGGAAGGCCCTACAAGATCGTTATGAAAAAGTTGTTGAGTAGTAACAAGCAGTCCCCCACCTGTCCAGTTACTGTGCAAAGGATTGTTGCCACTTTGTTCCTAGAGCAGGCGGATTTACAGCGGGGTATAGAACTGTTGATGCCATCTGAAGTACCACCAGTGTCTAGTGAGGAGCTAAGCGAGGTCTGCATCAAGGGAGGCAAAGCCCCAGGCCTGGATGGTATCCCGAATATAGCACTCAAAGTGGCGATAGCAACAAGACCAGACTTATTCCTAGAGCTATTTGATTCCTGTCTACGTGAAGGTTCCTTCCCTCGGAAATGGGAAAAGGCAGCGCTTGGTCCTGATTCCAAAGGGCAAGGGAACACCATCGGACCCCTCTGCCTATAGACCACTGTGCCTTTTGGATTTCGATGGGAAAGGCTTTAGAAAAGATAATCGGAACAAGGTTGCAAGAGACTACGAAGGTTTAGGAGGCCTTTCTACTAACCAATACGGCTTCAGGAAAGCGAGATCTACAGTGGAAGCAATCAACCTCGTTGTAGACACGGCACGCGATGCAATTGCAGGAAAGAGATGGAGGAGAGGTGCGAAGAGGTACTGTTCCATCATTACGCTGGATGTGAAAAATGCCTTTAACTCAGCGAGATGGTCTGTATTCTTGATGCTCTAAGAAATATGGGAATTCCTATGTACCTCAGGAAGATAATCGCGGATTATTTCAAAGACAGGGTCCTTACACTGAGGTGCTCCTAATTAGCAGCAGGAAAAAAATTGAACAAATCAGAGTAACAGTTGGTAGAGAGGCGATTCTGTCCAAATCCTCCTTGACTTACCTAGGAGTGAAAATTGATGAACGCCTAACCTTCAAAGAGCACATAATGAAGGTGTCAGAGAAAGCAGCTGGAGTGAACACTGCACTGTCTCGACTGATGCCTAACATAGGAGGTCCCCGGCAGACCCGAAGACTACTGCTGTCAAGTGTCGTAACATCCATTATCCTTTACCATACGCTGCGGTGATATGGAGGGATGCTTTAGACATACATGCGTACGGAAAGCCTATGATCTCTGTGTACCGCCGAAGCGTCCTTAGAGTTATTAGTGCATTTAGAACTGTATCCTATGAGGCAGCATGAGTGGTAGCCAGGATGCCACCTATCGAACTAATAGCTGAAGAAAGGAAGAGGTCATATCAAATAAGTGAACGCATTCCCAGAGCTAATGAGAGGAAAGAAACTATTGTAGCTTGGCAGCAGCGTTGGGACATTGCTTTAAGTGGGAGATGGACACACAGGCTGGTCCCTCGTATTCAACACTGGGTGGACCGGAAGCACGGAGAGGTAGACTACTACTTAACTCAGTTGCTCACTGGACATGGAGCCTTCCGAGCCTATCAGTATAGGTTCAAACTAGATGTGACAGGGAAATGCCCAGCCTGCCCGGCGGTGGATGAGAGTGCAGAGCACGTGTTTTTCATATGCCCTCGCTTTCAGCAAGAAAGAGAAGAGTTCCGACAGGTCTGTGGAGATTTTCCGACTGTTGATGGTCTGGTGCAATTGATGTTGGTTTCTGAGGAGTACTGGATGGCGGGCCAGATGTTAGCGGTTGAGACTATCAAGCGGCTCAGGCAAGAAGAGAGAGATAGGCGCAGCAGGATGTAGCCTACTACCATGAAGCGGCACCCAGCCATTCCTCTCCATGATGTAATGCCTAACGGCGGTTCCGTGGGGAGGGAAAACAGGTGTAGGGAGGTGGTTTTAGTGGGTAGGAATCCCACACATGCTAAGGTACGGGCCTAACAATGTCTTTTAAAAAAAAAAAAAAAAAAAAAAAAAAAAAAAAAAAAAAAAAAAAAAAAAAAAAAAAAAAAAAAAAAAAAAAAAAAAAAAAAAAAAAAAAAAAAAAAAAAAACATACATGTAAAAGCACATATACATGCATCGCATAATAATATAATATAAAAGGTTTATTAAAGAAAATCTTATAGTGATAGTTTTTATTTACATTAATAATATTATTTATCCAGCTGGTTATTACTATTTCTAATGTGTCGTCATTAATTGATATAATGTTCTTTAAATTTTAATTGATCCTTTTTGTTATTTTTTTTATGACACCGATGTGAAACCTTCGTTGTCGACCATTTGCCCCGTATCATCAATAGCCATCAACAGACTGTTGGCAGGGCCAGAATTTTCTCTGTCAGTAGTAGTTGATGAAGTGTGGGGAAGAAGCTCAGGGGTTGGGGAAGCGGTAACCTCTCCGATCTCGATGAGCTTCGTGTCCGCATAGGTAAAGGAGTAGCGGGTGGAAGGGAAGGAGGAAGTTGGGAGGGGGTAGAGGAATGGGCTAATGTAGGAGTGGGGGGAGTGGATTTTGTAGTAGGTTTATTATCAGGCTTTGCCGCCGGTTCAGAATTATCTCTGTTTGAGTTTTCTGTAATTTCTCCAAAAGTAAATACAACATTAACTTGTGTTCCTGCATCTTTCTTTTCAATATTTTTGATGTTTTGTTCTGCAACTTCTGCAAATGATTTGTTTAAGGAAACAGGGTTTCTGTATCGGTTTATATTTTTCGCGACATTTAAGGAAACTTTATTATTTATTTGAATTGCCTTAATCTCGTTCTGAACTAGAAAAACAGAGCAATTACGGTCTAACGCGTTGTGTGACCCGTCGCAATTTATGCATTAAAGGGCCAAATTTCATTTAACATTATCGCCCTGTCTTGCCTGTCCGCATTAGATACATACAGATTGTTTTTTACACTGAGTCGTGGGGTGGTTGAAACCCAAACATTTAAAACAACGTAAGGGGTTAGAGATGTAGGGTTGTACTCTAACTGTTTCATAACCTATTTGAATACTGTTAGGTACTTCTGCGGTATGAAAGGTTAAAATATATGAATCTGTTAGTATCTCGTTACGGCATTTTTTAATTTTTATCCTTATAATATCTGTTATTATTGCTGATATTTCGTTTTTTATCTCATCAATTTTCAAGTATTGGAAGTCATAATATCGAATTATGCCCTTACTATAGTTTAAAGTACTGTGTGGGGATACTTAAAGTCTTTGCAAGCTATTAGAGTATCGGATAGTTTTCCGCTCTTTGTTTCTACTAATAACGTAGCGTCTCTAAGATTTTTAATATTTTGTACATCTCCTACCAATCCTGTAATAAACTTATTGATAAAAAAGGGTGAAACTTTTATAAAATCATCCTTGTCAGTTCTCTTTATTATTAGATAGTTGGGGCTTACTTTAGAAGTTGTTATATTTTTGTCGGGGGAAAGTTTAATTCGGCCCCGAGGTCTTTCTTTTAGCTATTGGGCTAATCACTAAAATAAACTAAAAATCACACAGAACCAAAAATAAATACAATATATCAAGTAAAGATTATAGAAATATATGAAACTAGACTAATTTAAAAGTCTTATCTGTCTACATTCCTCTAACGAGCTGAAGATAGAAATCTCCAGGCCGAAGCCTATACAAACACTAAATATTACTAGTTTCCACTGTTCCTGCCAAAATATCAGTTATAATATCACTTAAATACGTTACAAATTTATAAAAATTAACAATTTATCAAGACACAAAAAAGGTAAACTTTCTTGGAGGTTATCGATTAGCTGGAGTTAGGGTCACAGATTAAATTGCATATTATAAATCTACCCACATTTGATGATCAAATTTCAACCTACGTTTCATTCAAAGATATATTCTTAACATTAATTCATAATAATGAAAATTTAAGTGAAATTCAAAAACTTCATTATCTGAATTCGGCTGTAAAAGGTTCAGTAGTATAATCTATTATGGAAATTTCGACAACTTCTAATGGTTATCAACAAGCCTGGGCCGCTCTAGTATCAAATTTGATAAGAAAAGAATCCAAGGCACAAATTATCTCATCAATATTTTCAGTTTCGAATCGTTAACTAAATCTGAGTTTCATTCGTTAGAGAATTTTGCTGAGATTGAATTGGAATGTGCACCCGCTTTTCGTTATATGAATATTACGTAAATTATATTTACGATTGGTTTATGATTACTTGATTCAAAGGAAAGAGAACTTTTTGGAACGGAATTCGGTTCTACATCCGAAATTTCTACTTTTGAAGATTTTACAAGTCTTATTCAGAGACAATGTACGCAATTTACGAGTAGATGCTTTAATATCAAATACGGGGTCTAATTATAACCATTCACAACCCCATAGATCTCAAAATACAACAAAACGAGTTCTAATGTCCAAGAATAGTTTTCTAAATAAAAATACTTATCCAATATGTCAAATTAGACACCTCGTATTCAGAAGCCCAAGCTTATGTTTTTTTGACCCTCGACAAAGGTTTGAGAAAATAAAATTTCCAAATTTATTTAATAATTGTTTGTCCACGGGTCATTGTGCTAGTAAATGCCCTTCTCTTCTTTCTTGCCATCATTGTAAAAAGCGACACCATTCCCTGTTACATTTTCAAATTTGAGCACATTCGCAGAGTTTTTTCATTTCCCTAGCCTGCGCTCAAAGGATCTACAGCGAAATGTTAATCTCCAATATTCACTGGCTTTCGGAGATAGCCCAATTAAAAGAGAAAATTTTCAGGCAAGTTGCACTTTTAGCACCAAAAAGCTCGTCACGACCACAACTTGAAACCGATGCAGTAGCCATGTCAGCTGAAGGAATTTCTTCAATTTTTAAAGAAGCAAAACAATTTCCAGGTTGGACTGAAGCTATAGGAAAAAAAAGGTGAGGCTGTAACATAAACAGTTTGATTTCTGCTAACGCTTTGCCTGGGTAGATATACCCACACCCGGGACGGAATTTGAAGATGCCATTGGCCTTTACGTTTACTAGACAGACATCACCAGGTTTTACATTTCCAAATAAATTTCCGCAGTTAGCTCTATTACAATCAGTGAAGCTATTGATGTAACGATTTATAACGAACCCACCGGCTTTGCGACTTGATGATGTAGTTGCAATTTGTCTGTTGTTAGCGGTATTACAATATCATTCACTGGCATGGAATTTTTCATTCAAGTTTCACTGATTGCCAAATAATCAGATCGGTTGATGATTGTATCAGTAGATTAGTCTTCTGAGTGCTCGACCAACTTTGTGCATTAATGGTGGTAATATGTATAAAACAATGCTGATCAGGAACTTTTACGTTCCCGGCATTACTTGACTCGGTCGTTTGGTGTTTTATTATTACCATTCGATTGTTCTTGAGTAGCCCTTTCTAACCTTTTCTCCGAGGATCATTTTGCCAGACCAAGTATCCAGGATGGAAGCCACCTTCCTCTCCCCTGATGTCGCTTGCTCATTGGATGTTTGAACAAACATTTTCGTGGATAGCTTTCATTCGCTTCCTTAGATTCGAGACCTAATCTTCCCCGGCGACGTCCTCATTAGGCTTGAAACCAAATTTCAAATCGCAGAGCAATCGAAGTTCTCTGTCAAACATCACACTGGCGGGGGGCTGTCCTGTCGTCTCATTGACTGAACTGCGGTAGGCCAGCAGGAATAGATGAAGGTACTGGTCCCATTCTCGCTGGTGGTCGGAGACAACCTTAGACAAATACCAACTCATTGTCCTGTTCATACGTTCTACCATACCATCAGATTGTGGATGAAGAGGTGTCGTCCTGGTCTTGCGTATTCCTAGTGTCTCACACATCTTGGAGAAGATTGCAGACTCAAATTCCGCCCCTGTCCAGTGTGAAGTTCCATTGGTACTCCAAGCCGGCTGGCGTTTAGACAGAAGAACGTCCACAACTCTGACGCATTCATGATTTAAGATGGCATTAGTCTCCACACACGTAGAGAAGTTGTCCATAGCCACAAGAATATATCGGTTACCTTCATCCGTCAAAGGGAAAGGGCCTGCGACGTCAACTGCTATTCTCTCGAATGGAGCTCCCACGTTTACTTCTTCATAGGGGCCTTCTTTCTTCTCACCGGCCCATTAGAGGCCGCACACGTCGCACAGCGCCTGCACCAGTCTAATACATCTTCTTTAAGGTTAGCTCAATAAAAGCATCAAGTACGGTGGAATCCAAGGTGGCCACCAGATGCTCCGTCGTGAAGTTCCCTAAGCACTTCGGGCACTCTTCTCTTTGGAACGATGAGCTGTAGTCTGCGTTGATCTCCTTCTGTGTTTTCCAATGCTCGCTTCAGCAGCCCGATGTACACTAAAATGAAGTCCCATTGAGCCCAGTGCGTTTTTATATTCCTCAGTGGAGCGACATGCTGCCGGTGTGGTCTTTTTTTCCCTGAAAGCTTCCACTGCTTAATTGGTTTCAAATCTGCTTCCTCGTCCTGTTCCTTCGACACCTCTGAATCTTGCCAACTATCGATGACAACAGTAATCCTGAAGGTCTTCTATTGCAATGGCTAGGGTATTGGAGATATCAAGGAATGGCAGGAGCGACTCTTGGAAGGCTAAAACCTCTCTTCGATTCAAGTGTGGCATCAACTCTACTTTATGCTGCTGAAATATGGGGTCTTCGTTACCTGGAAGTAATGAAGAAAGGCTTTTTCAGGTTTTTAAAGTCATTGCTTCAGTGCCCAAGATGTACGCCGAACCATATCACACGCCTAGAATGCGGGTAGTATCCACTGAGTGATCAAGTGCTGAAAAAAGTTGGCAACTACTGCAGAAAGTTGAGCTTAATGGAGGAAGGGTGCTTACCCAGGTAATGTTTTCATATACTTCTTACCCAGGATGTATCTGAAGGAAATTCTGATGAAGTATATAATTGGGTGACCCAAGTAAAATCGATAGCGGTGGAGTTGGGCTGTCAAAACTTGTTCTCAAGAGTACTACCCCAAGGACTGGGCACGTTAAAACAATACATCCTAGAAAAGATGAAGAACCATCAGCCTTCAAAGGATGTAAACAGAACTTTAATTTCTACCCACAACCCTAGGTATAGAGAAATAAGCAATTTTAATATAGCAAGCCCGGAAGATTACATGCAGTTTCAGACGAATTTTAAGAAAATCAGAGTTGTTAGTCGTCTAAGAGCCTCAAGCGAGGATTACCTAAATGTGTTTATAAAGGACACAACACTAATTATAAAATCCACCGAAGGCTGCATGGCCTGTGGTAGTTTGGTGTCGCATCCCTTGAGACATTTTCTTACTCAGTGCATCAAATTTCAAGAGCAGAGAAACACATTCTTAGGTACATACATTTCTGAATCAGTGCCTATAGAGGAAATCTTAAATGTAGATTGTATTCAAAAATTAAATAGACTATATTATTTTGTGATATGCTGTGCCATTGACTGAAAAGCTAAATGTTTTTATCTTTTGGAATAGGATTCTGACTATGGTCTTATTGTGGTTCTTTCCTAAATCACTGCGTCACTGATTCTCTTAACCATTAATTAAAGGTAATAATGACTAAATATGACTTGGTGGGAAGTTATAAAGCTGTATACCTTGTTATTGCATTGATCTTGTTATTATGTTGATAATTTTATTATCAATAAATTTTATTATATTATTATTTTAATTATTTATTTAATATTATTATTATTGTTGTTGTTGTTTTTTTAATGTAAAAGTATCTAAACTATTTCTTTATATATGTAGTATTTATAAAATTTAATATTATTTATACAAAGTCCTTGTGCTGCTAGAGAAAAAAAAGAATTTTTTTATTTCGTATGTTATTTGTACAAGAAATGTCTTTCGCAAATAAATAAAAATATTGATTGATTGTTGATAATTCAGTTTTAAAATTTGCAGATAATTCGCTCAGATCGGTCTCAAAATTAACGATATCTGGGTTTTCCCCTAAATCTATAGAAAACACGCGCAAACGCTGCTGCAACACAGGTTTTGTTCCGGAGGGATCCAGATCGCGCTCCTCCAACCCCTGTCTCAAATCTGCGACTTTGAAATAACAATCATTCGCCGGCCTTTTCGGCTACCTGCTCGCCCGAGTCGCCAACGGCACCGCCAACCTCCCCTGACCGTAACAGTACGATTTGAGATTTTATTTTTCCAGAATTTTATGTTTTCTATTTGTTGATGATGCTCTAATAATAGGCAATCCTGAGGAAGTTGATATAATTTTGCAACAACCGAAAAAGAATTTAAACCAAAAATAATAAAACATGCACATACATTAATTGGGATTGAAATTGAAAAAAAAAAATGAACAGGATTTGAAGGTAACAACTTAAAATAGAAATTAGGTTACTAAGAGATTTTAATATGGACATTATTTTTCCAATTGCAACACCATTGGAGATTAATTTTAAAAGAGACCAATATGAGCCGTTAGAAGAAAATGTACCATACTGAAGATCAATGTGCTCACTAATTTATTCAGCTGTAACTATCAGACCTGATTTGTCATTTGCCATTAATTAATTGGTGAGTAACTTAGATAAGGTACAACGCAACTGTGGAAAACTACGAAACTTATTCTTCGCTACTTACAGCAGACTAAAGATATGTGACTAATTTATAATAATGCTAAGTTAGAGTCCTATTCAGATGCTGATTATGCTCACGATCCAGATAACCGGAAGAGTGTCAGTGGATTCATAGTATTCTATACAGACAACCCAAATGATTGGAATTCTAGAAAACAAACATGTGTAGCAATCTCTACGATGGCTGCTGCAGATATCGGCATTCTTCGCGATTAAGTGCGTGAGTTTAACGCTGCCAATTCTGATATAAGTGTTGGGCATATAACTTTATTATATATGTTTGATGTGTTATAATATATATATATTTATATGTATACATATACATATATATATATATACATATACATATATATATATATATATATATATATATATATATATATATATGTAAATTTGAAACGATATGTCCGTTCCAAACTTCTGTTCTCTCTGCTGCCGTTAGGAGTCGCAGGTTACATGGAGCATTCATAACCTGCTCTGAATGTCCTCCACTCAGTCTACCTTTATGTTCTGTGAATGCTTTCATTATGTACGATTGTTAGTACTCGTAGTGAATTATTATTACTTTTATAAATCCTGGCATTGAATTGATTCAGGTTAGTTAAATTCTCAAGTCAGTTAAACTCTTGTATGACGTTATAAACAGTTGTTAATATTGTATTGTTATTTTCAGTTGTAATACAAGCATCAATAGGAAGCCAGTCTAATTATTTATTTATATATATATTAACTGAATTTTACAACCTGCGCACGAGTCCTGATATCCTCCAAAAACAAGCGCCATGCGTCCCTGTTCTGTGGGGACGACCATACGGTTCCTGACGTCGAGGGATCCTGCATCACCAGCCACGCAGTTCGTCCACCGCATTATGGGCCTTCCAATTCTTCTCTTTCCATGAATTTATGGTTAGGGCACTCTTGGGAATATCTCCTTCAGACATACGTGCCACGTGTCCAACCCACCGGAGCCTTCCGACCTTAATGACTGAGACCACATCAAGATAATCATAGTCCTTACACCTCCGCATTTATGCGTCGTCTTCATTCATTCCAGAAACAAAATGCTCCAAGGATTCGTCGAAGTACTTTCCTTTCAAAAATCCTTGATGTCTTTAGCATCAGACCTTGTTGTCGTCCATGTCTCAGAGCCATTGTGATGACTGGCCTGATCAAGGTCTTACATTGTGTAAACTTGGTTTTCCTCGACACAACCTACTAATGAGCTGCTTCCCGAGAGCAAAGTAGCATCTATAAGCTCACAGGATCCTCTTCTTTATTTCATCTCCTATGCGGTTTTCCACGTTGACCTGCGAGCCGAAGTTAGTAAATTCAGACATTTTTATTATTATTATTGATAATAACAGCTGGTGACAGAAACAAATGGAGGGGAATCGTGGAAGAGGCCAAGGTTCTGCATGGACCATAGCGCCATTGTTGTTGTTGTTGTTGATAATAATAAACATTTTTATTCTAATATATTGATAGTAAAAGTGTCATTTCTAAGATAAACACATATGCAAATTCATAACAGGCAAGGCTCATTGATTTTCGTTATCATTTTATAAAGGAGCTAGTTAAAACAAATATTATTAAGTTTCCTCATGTTATTACTGCTGATAATGTTTCTGATTTCTTGGCCGTCATTATTTAAAGAAAAAAGTATTAAAATTTGAGATGCAGAATAATATAGATAACTAGCTGAAAGTACCCCGCTCCGCTACGGTTTAATATCATTAGGATGAAGACAACTTAAATTAGTAAAAGTTAAGCTTAAAGTTGATAATTATTATTACTTAAATAAACCTGAACAATTCCATTCTTAGAATAATTTCAATAAGTAAATTTGACAATTTGCAAAAGTTAATTTTATGTTATTTTGATAGCCCTCCAGTGAAGCTTCGTGGCAGCACTACCATCTTACCCAGCTCTGATACCAGACCATCAGCTTCTTATGGCATACTTTAAGTGAATATAGTCTTAACTTCTCAACTTTTTTGAAGAAAGTTTAGTCTTTCTGTTTCTATTTTTGAGTATATATCAAGCATAAATTGGTTGAGGAGATTACGAAATTAAAGTAAATAAGGTTCTTCACCTTCACCTTCCTCGCTCCACTAACATTTAGGCGTAAAAATCAGCTGCAGACACAGTTTTCTTAAGTGATGTATTGGAGTTTGGGTCACGCTGAGGGATGTTAATACTGTACCTTTCTTCTCCATGGTAGAACATGATACGATACTAAAGAGAATCATACACTTGGTAGAAACTATTGATTCTTATTTGTTTTTTGTCCCTACATCGAACTTGCCTTACATGTCATCACCAGAGAACATAAGTCTTTTAACCTCCTCTTTAACATAAGTCTTTTAATAGCTTCTCTTCAGGAAACAACTCAAACTTGTAGGTTGTAAGTAACCTCTGCAGCTACCATGAGTTCACAGAAAGTACCAATATTATAAGGTTTCGACATCGATCGTATTTTTGTTTGTTTACAACTATAAGGAACTTAAAGGGTGGTCAAAGTTTGCGGCTTAAAGATCTAACCTATTTTTTAACTTAGCTTATATCCAAATACCATATGATAATTAATCTTTTATTATTCACCCAATAAAAATTGAAATCGCATTTTTCGCAAATCAACCGCGATCCAGGCCGATTTTTTAAAATTCCTTTCTTAGCGAGCACCTAAGGCCCTAGATGAAGCTACATATCGAATTTCATTCCAATCCGTTCGGTGGTTTCTGAGATTTCGTGTTAAGTGAGTGAGTGGTATTTGACAAATATATAATAGATTAATGTTTGCAATCTTTGTTTTAATAAAAAATACCTGAATTAAATAAACCTTCATGTTAGAATTAATAATTTTATGTTATGCTACCTGCAACACTGTAACGGGTATCACTATTAGACCAGAACCCAAGCCAAGACAAGCCATTATAGCATGTATGAGTTAATCTTTCTCTCTTGATTGTAGCTCAGTATGTTTCATGTGCTAGGTAATAAACTTTGAGTAATTATATGAAATTTACTTTAATTAAGAAACCCAAACTGTTATTACCACGCTAAACATTCTCTCTTTTAAAAAAAAAAACTATCTATTAATTTATTTGTCAACATAAATAGTTTAACATAATAACATAACATAACATAAAAAACTTTCTACACGTTTCCAAAGAGCTATCCATAACGCTAATAATTTATTTATTAGTGAATCTCCACACTACTCATCCGTGTGGACTACTCTTTCGGTAAACGTACCTTTTTTCCGGAACGTATCAACGTTGCTGGTTTGATAGTGAAAGTTGGTTCTTCCTGTTGTTTTTGGTTCTGAGGTGCTGGAGCAGGTACACTGGTTGTTGTAGTATCAATAGATTGATATGTTGGTAACTTTTCCTTTTATTAGTATTTATCATCGCGAAGAATGACTAAGTATGGTCCATAATCCAGAAGTGGCCTATCGAGTGAAGATTTAACTCTATATACTCTCACGAAAAAATGACTAGAAGTATCTATGTCTATATGAAGAAACGGTTTTGTTACAGCCTTATTAGTACTTTTAAATGGTTGAACAGCATTTATTTGGCCAAACAATTTCCTAGTAAAAGTTAAAAATATTCGAGAAACTACTTCAGCTATTGTGGCATAGAAGTCTTCATGTACTGAAGGCATAACAATATTGCTATTAAAACATCTAACCTTTCTTCTTTTCATGTGCAGGAATGGTACGTTCTATATACCTTCCAATTTTTCCATTCGATTGCGTACGGTAAGCTGTTGTTTGTGTCAATATTGCCCCACAAATTTTTTATCAAGGCATAGAATAGCTCCTATTAGAATTGCATTCCTTGATCTGAGTGCTAAAACTTGCGATTCATCCTGAGACAAGAGACAAGAGACAAGAGACAAATATTATATAAAAAAAAATATTTTCATTAACTTTCTGATTAGGTAATAATAAGCAAATTTTCCGTTCAAGAAACACCAATAGAACTATTGCGTAAAGCCCAAACACTTATAAACTTATGTCAAACCATGACTATTGTCATTCATACCAATACAGCTCCTAAATGTTATGTTCTATTTCTAGTGATAGCGAACGATGCACCGTGGGGTAAGGCTATTATTTAGCTAGCCAAAATTTAGTTTCACAATATGCAGCGGAGGTGAGAAAACCCTATCGAATAGTCCATAATTATTATTACCAACTATTCTAGTTGGCAATTCTATTTATGGACATAATTCGTTTACCTGGTTAATCGAATTAGAGGAAATTATAGTTTGAAGCTGTCTATTGAACATGGTTAATTTTGCTTCGCATAAAAAGTAACTTGGTTAGTGCATAGTTCAGTGCTACCTTATAATCCCATTATAAATTAGAAGAGAGCAACATGAAATATATAGGAAACGACAGGGCCGGAATTAGGAGATTAGTCATGGGGGGGGAGGGGCAAACATTAGTTTGCCGCCCACCCCTCCTAATTCCCCCACCATTAAAATATATCTTCGTATTGTTAATTAACCTCTAAAATAGCTACTTGACACACATTCTAAACACTTGTCGGAGCTTCATCACCACATAGCTCATCAGGAATTTTCCTCAAAACTCAGAGGGTATATGATCATTCCTACTTGCTAAGAATTTACCGTCAGATGGAGCAAAATCCCTACAGGACTTCAACAACGTTAAAAGACGTTGAAGGTTCCGGTCAGCCAAATCTACTGTAACATATTTTCTTAGCAAAAACTTATTGCCATAATTCATCACTTATAAAAAAAACCAATCCAAAACGATAATTTCAAGTTTTCCAATATTTTCAAAAGGGATCTAGCCTCACTCTTAGTTTGAGGGGTTGACAAATTATAGTATAAGATCTTCTAGAGCCTTCAAAACCTTATAATGTTTATATATAGCTTCAACAGCTTCTAATCTTGCAGATTATCTTAATTTGCTTGCATGATTCAATGTCAGTGGCACATATTTTCTTAGAATTTCCCAACGTCAAGTTGAATACATATAATTCATCACCATCATCCTATGGCGCTTATGGTCCTTGTAGAACCTACGCCTCCTCAACAATTCTCTGCCATTCAAACCTTTCTTCGGCAACCATTCTCCATCCTCTCGCACCCAGAGTCCGAAGATCGTCTTCTATATCTTCAAGCCAACGAAGTCGAGGCCTTCCTCTCCTTCTCATTCCACCCCGGTGCCCCTCCAATATTATTTTAGGGAGCCTACTTGGCTCCATTCCTTGCAAATGCCCTAGCCATCTAATTCTTCCTCTTTTTATGTTGGCTACAATATCTGGAGCAGCATATAGAGTTCTCAGTTCCTCATTTGTTCTCATTCGCAAGAGATTCAATCCATACTTGGTTGGGCCATATATCTTGCGAAGAATTTTTCTTTCCCACGTGTTTAATTCGTCGTGTGATTTTAGGGTCCATGTCTCACTCCCATACATAACAACCGGCTGATGGATCGTTACCCTTATTTTGAGATTGCAGGATATGTTTCTACTTTAAAAATTTCCACTAAAGACCAATAGCACGTGTTTCCTGCTATTATTCTTGATTTTATTTCTTCTTTAAAACTATTGTCCTCAGGGACAATAGTACCCAGATACTTAAACTTAGGCACTCTCTCAAAGGAATATCCAGCCCTATGCCCTCTCTAGTTGTTACCATGCATTATCTTATAATATTTCTTTATTTCTCGTATGTATTTTTCTTTATTACTCTTTTCTTTATTTAGCGTGAGTCCTACATTTCTTGCTGCTCTTTCAAACTCCTCGAAAGCTCCCAGGAGCGCATTAGTATCCTTTAATTACTACATCGCACGCAAATGCTAACTGTTGGGTTAGTTGCTGGTATATGCATCCTCCTGATCTGGTGCGGATCTGTTTTATAACTACTTCTAACATTAAATTGAATAATATTGGGGAAAGAGTGTCTCCCTGTTTAACATCGTTATGAATTTTAAAATCGTTTGACAGCTGTCCTTGGATTTTCACCACTCCTTTTCTGTCTGGGTCATCTTAATAAGCCTGATAAGCTTTATTGGGTATCCCAAGAATTCTAATTTTTGATATAAGACATTTCTCTCTATACTGTCATATGCTTGTTTGTAATCAATAAAGATGTGGTGTAGATCGACATTCCACTCATTGATTTTATATTTTTTCTTTAAAACTATTGTCCTCAGGGACAATAGTACCCAGATACTTAAACTTAGGCACTCTCTCAAAGGAATATCCAGCCCTATGCCCTCTCTAGTTGTTACCATGCATTATCTTATAATATTTCTTTATTTCTCGTATGTATTTTTCTTTGTTACTATTTTCTTTATTTAGCGTGAGTCCTACATTTCTTGCTGCTCTTTCAAACTCCTCGAAAGCTCCCAGGAGCGCATTAGTATCCTGTAATTACTACATCGCACGCAAATGCTAACTGTTGGGTTAGTTGCTGGTATATGCATCCTCCTGATCTGGTGCGGATCTGTCTCATAACTACTTCTAACATTAAATTGAATAATATGGGGAAAGAGGGTCTCCCTGTTTAACATCGTTATGAATTTTAAAATCGTTTGACAGCTGTCCTTGGATTTTCACCACTCCTTTTCTGTCTGGGTCATCTTAATAAGCCTGATAAGCTTTATTGGGTATCCCAAGAATTCTAATTTTTGATATAAGACATTTCTCTCTATACTGTCATATGCTTGTTTGTAATCAATAAAGATGTGGTGTAGATCGACATTCCACTCATTGATTTTATTTTTTCTTTAAAACTATTGTCCTCAGGGACAATAGTACCCAGATACTTAAACTTAGGCACTCTCTCAAAGGAATATCCAGCCCTATGCCCTCTCTAGTTGTTACCATGCATTATCTTATAATATTTCTTTATTTCTCGTATGTATTTTTCTTTATTACTCTTTTCTTTATTTAGCGTGAGTCCTACATTTCTTGCTGCTCTTTCAAACTCCTCGAAAGCTCCCAGGAGCGCATTAGTATCCTGTAATTACTACATCGCACGCAAATGCTAACTGTTGGGTTAGGTGCTGGTATATGCATCCTCTTGATCTGGTGCGGATTTGTCTCATAACTACTTCTAACATTAAATTGAATAATATTGGGGAAAGAGGGTCTCCCTGTTTAACATCGTTATGAATTTTAAAATCGTTTGACAGCTGTCCTTGGATTTTCACCACTCCTTTTCTGTCTGGGTCATCTTAATAAGCCTGATAAGCTTTATTGGGTATCCCAAGAATTCTTATTTTTGATATAAGACATTTCTCTCTATACTGTCATATGCTTGTTTGTAATCAATAAAGATGTGGTGTAGATCGACATTCCACTCATTGATTTTATTTTTTCTTTAAAACTATTGTCCCTCAGGGACAATAGTACCCAGATACTTAAACTTAGGCACTCTCTCAAAGGAATATCCAGCCCTATGCCCTCTCTAGTTGTTACCATGCATTATCTTATAATATTTCTTTATTTCTCGTATGTATTTTTCTTTGTTACTATTTTCTTTATTTAGCGTGAGTCCTACATTTCTTGCTGCTCTTTCAAACTCCTCGAAAGCTCCCAGGAGCGCATTAGTATCCTGTAATTACTACATCGCACGCAAATGCTAACTGTTGGGTTAGTTGCTGGTATATGGGTGATTTTCCCAGTATGTGCGAATTTCAGTCCCTTCGAGTTTCTGGGACTTGCGGTCTACTTTGAGTGTGAACAATTTTACTATTGAATAGCAGGCACATTGAACTTTGTTTCCAGCCATTTTTAATCGGAATATTCATTCGTTTTCGTAAAGAAATTTTTATTCAAAGTGTCAAAAAGTTAGTCCCTCACATGTCCCTCGACATGAATTTCAAACTTTAAGTGGGGATTATAACCAGAAAAGTGATTTCAGCACGAATGTTTTTTTAACTAATAATTTTGAATGGTGTCCAAAACTATTCGCTTTGGTCCGTAGGCAGCCTCTCTATTGGTGTACACAAAAAATCATTAACCGTGAATCTGTCCCTAGGTTTTCATGTTAGTCCCTCACACGTCTTTGAAAATAGCGCCAACAAACTCCAGAGCTCGACTTATCAAGTTTTTTATCTTGGTTGGCAACACTGCTCAAGCTGGCGCTAAACTGAGTAATTTTTCCGAGACGTAACCTCCCTGAGAGCAGTTTGTTGGTGAATTCCTCGTGTTTGAGTCGGTTCTGTTCAATCAAACGTGTTAATCCCTCACCAGTGAGAATTTTGATGAAGGTAAGTGAATAGATATGATTAATTAAGTTAGGTGGTGTGTTTTCTAAGGGGGGGCAGGTAGTCATTATAATTTTTTCTGAAAAAAGTTCAGGGAGTTGTCCTCTTCTTTGAAACCAGCAAAATGTTAGTCCCTTATCGTTAATCCCTCATTTCATAAATAGTGAGGGACTAACTAAGCAAATGAGGGACTAACTTTCATGTGGGTAATTTAAAAATAGTAGTATGAGAATTATTTATTGCAATATTTTCCCCACTTGTGTCTTAAACCTTGGGTCCTGAATCATTGTGCTTTATAGGATAATTTGTCTAAAATTCTTTAAGTTTGCAAATAAAGAATATTGAAAATCTAAAAGCCACGTGTAAAATCTGCTGGGGTCCCCAGAAAGAATGAATCAGCGCTTTTCCACCTAAACTATGGGAGATTTTAAAAAATGGTTTATTTCAACCTCCATAGATTTTGGCATGCACCCACGATTATGAGGTCAAATTTAACCCGGGTCGCCCTTTTGGCTTGCGTTCCAAGGGCAAGTTCGAAAATTAAATGTCAATCCCATAGCTTAGGAAAAATGTGCTGATCAGTGCATGTGAGGAACCCTGTTGTATATATTTGTATAATCAACACCTCAATATTGTTCACAGGTGCAATGGCCCCCAGAAAAATCAATGACGAAGATAAGAAATTGAAAAAAAAGGAATATGACAGGCTCAGAAGAGAAAAAATTAAAAACAACCCGGAATTACTTCAAGAACTAAAGGTGAAAGAACAACATAAATATCAGATGAAGCTTAAAAAGAAACAAAGGAAACGGGTAAATGATATGAGAGCTAGAGAGGTAAGGCAATTTCGGAAAAATGGGGAGAGAAGCAATGAGAAGGTACCGAGAGAGAAAATCAGAGAATTCAAGGGAAAAAGTTGACGAAGCCATAGGCAATGTCGGACCACGACCATCAAGCTTGGCAGACACACCACAACCTTCGACCAGCAGAATGCAGCATATTCAGAAATTGGCAGCACACCGAAAAAAAAACAAGTAGCGATAACAAGAAAAAGAGGATTAAACATTTGGAAGACGAAAACCAGAGGAAGAGCAGAACAATTGATCGCTTGAAGAAACGATTGGCAAGAGCTAAAATTTCCACATTTTCCCCCCGAAGCAAAGTGAAGGACATAATGAAGAATGAAACTCCTAAACAGATTGCACGGAGAGTCCTCTTTGCGGAATCAGTGCGTGAATCCGTATATGGGTACTTTAATACACTAAACAGAAAAGTAAAATCTCAGTTCCAACGACATTTCCTCAGCAATGCAAGATTCCTTAGGAAGTATCGTTTACTAAGTAAATTTAAGTTCCTTTCTTCGAGGCTGTTCAATAGAAAGGTTGATGACATCACAAGCAGTAGTTTTGCCCGAATGAAGTTAATGAAAATAACGGGAGAGGTGGTACATGACGTAACTCGATTTTATGAGGATGATGAAAATATCATCATGTATCCGGGAAAACGGGACTGTATTACACGGAAAAAAGTGAAGAAGCAGAAGCGGTACCTCTCAGGTACATTAATGGATTTGCATACAAAATTTAGCGCTGTCTCAAGTTATAAACTCAGCTATTCGACATTTTGCAAGCTGAAGCCCTTCTGGGTTGTCCCCATGAAGGTAAGCTCCCGGAACACTTGTGCTTGCAGGACTTGTGATAACATAGACCTCCTGGTGTTGGCCCTGCATCGAGCGAACATTATAAGTTCTAAAAAAAACCGCAGAACTCCTTGCCAACATTTGCTGCGACAATAGCAGCTTGGCCTGTCTTGAAAGAATTTGCGACAACTGCAAGGGCCTTTTAATACCTTACCAACCTTTTAAAGATGGCGATTTGTCCTATGAACAGTGGGTCACAACTGTTGAAGACGTTGTTACCAAGGGCAATGTGAAGAAAACTGTCAAGTACGCAGCTAAAAAGATCATCAAGTCCACGGTATCAGAAGCCATTGATTTGTTTGAAAGGAAGATGAAGGATTTCATGCATCACCAAGCGATACGGGTCCATCAATTTCGAGCTATCAAGGGTTTGAAAGCAAGACTGACAGAAAAAGAAACTCTGGTCCATTGCGACTTTTCAGAGAACTACACGATGAAGTACGGACGAGAAATACAATCGATGCATTTTGGAGGGAGTCGAAAACAGTTTTCTCTCCACACAGTTGTGGTTTATTACAGAAAAAGTGAGTATGAAGTAGTAAAATATCAATCTTTTTGTACCCTTTCTTCTAGTACCGAACACGGGCCAGCTGCTATATGGGCTCATCTCAGACCAGTTTTTGAGTACATCGCTACTAACCTGCGCCAAGTTAACACTGTACACTTCCTGTCCGATTCACCTGCAACGCAGTACCGAAACCGCACAATTTTTTATCTCTTGTCCCATGCTCTTGGAGCTTTCATACCCAGTGTGAATTTTTCTACGTGGAATTATTCAGCCCCTGGCCACGGCAAAGGGGCAGTTGATGGAATTGGAGGGGCGATGAAGCGATCCTTGGACAAGGCCGTTGCTTGTGGACAAGACGTAGGCGACTTTGATATTCTTGTTAGAGTTCTCAAGGATAAATCCAGGAATGTTCTTCTTTTCATCATAACTCCTGAATAAATCGTTGGGATGGCAGAAATGATTCCCAAATCGATACCCTCTTTTAAGGGTACTATGAAAGTGTACCAAGTTATGTATCACCGAAATGATTCTTCTGACGGAAAAAATATCCTGCAAATGAATAAACTTAGTTGTTTTGACTGCATAATAAATTGTAACAAGTTCACGATAGGACACTTCGAACTGAACTTTGGAATTTCTCCAACCAATAATTGCCAAGCTGAAACTGAAGAGCTCCTTGAAATCGAAGATGTTGAATCAGAAATAATCGAAATGGATAGTCATCCACAATTTTCTCCTAAACGATCAAATGACGAAGATGTTGGAATGTCACAAATTCTGAAAACCCCTATGACAGAAGAAGCTTCAGCATATTTCCCACGAGCTCATCCACAAGCTGGCTCTTATGTCGTTGCAAGATTCGATGAATTTGCAGCCAAAAAAAAGAATAATTTACTAAAGGGATTCAGTTACGTAAGCTACATCATCACAAGTATGAAAGACGACACAAATAAAGAAAGTATCGAAGCTATTGGACTTCGTTCATATGATAACTCAAAACGCGAGTTCACTTTGAATGTTGAGGACAGATTTTTCTTGGCCCCAGAAGACATATTAATGACATTGCCTCCTCCAAAAATCATAATTAAAAATCGGAGGGTGCTTCGAGTTTTCCCGATCGACATAGAAGTCATGGAAAAATAATGAAATCCTCACACTCATTTAAATCGTTATTCAAATAATTATTTTAATTATTACTATGGTTATATAATTATTTAAATTCCAAAATGTTTTCTAAGTTAACAAAAGGTGTCAACTAGTATTTTAAGTTCAGATATTTTAATTTTTTAATTATTAATGTTCCTAACTGTTCCTACTTGAATTTTTACTAGTCAATTAATTCCTAGTCTGAAGAAGGAACAAATATGATGTACAACTTAATCAACATTAATTAAAAAATGCTCAAATGATTGTTTATCGTCTAACACGTAGGAACTTGAAAGATGTGATTTTGTTTGTGATATGAAAATAAAGTGAATTTTAGTGATTTTTCAGCATTTTG
This sequence comes from Euschistus heros, assembly GCA_003667255.2. Classification (NCBI taxonomy): domain Eukaryota; kingdom Metazoa; phylum Arthropoda; class Insecta; order Hemiptera; family Pentatomidae; genus Euschistus; species Euschistus heros. The sequence continues at coordinate 104,149 of RCWM02001072.1, forward strand.
CATGGTTCAGTTAGTCCCTCACTCCTTACGTTAGTCCCTCACTCCTTACATTAGTCCCTCACTATAGTGATTTTGAAGATCAGCTGTAAATCTCATAAACCATGAACTTCTATGAACGGATTTTCGGTAAAGAAGTTGGTAATAAGGTATTTACAAATGATACACACAAATTTTTATGAAAAACATAAATTTCATAAGTGGGTTCTGAGACACGAATTTCTTACAGTAATGGGAGAATCACTCATATGCATCCTCCTGATCTGGTGCGGATCTGTCTCATAACTACTTCTAACATTAAATTGAATAATATTGGGGAAAGAGGGTCTCCCTGTTTAACATCGTTATGAATTTTAAAATCGTTTGACAGCTGTCCTTGGATTTTCACCACTCCTTTTCTGTCTGGGTCATCTTAATAAGCCTGATAAGCTTTATTGGGTATCCCAAGAATTCTAATTTTTGATATAAGACATTTCTCTCTATAACTGTCATATGCTTGTTTGTAATCAATAAAGATGTGGTGTAGATCGACATTCCACTCATTGATTTTATTTTTTCTTTAAAACTATTGTCCTCAGGGACAATAGTACCCAGATACTTAAACTTAGGCACTCTCTCAAAGGAATATCCAGCCCTATGCCCTCTCTAGTTGTTACCATGCATTATCTTATAATATTTCTTTATTTTCTCGTATGTATTTTTCTTTATTACTCTTTTCTTTATTTAGCGTGAGTCCTACATTTCTTGCTGCTCTTTCAAACTCCTCGAAAGCTCCCAGGAGCGCATTAGTATCCTGTAATTACTACATCGCACGCAAATGCTAACTGTTGGGTTAGTTGCTGGTATATGCATCCTCTTGATCTGGTGCGGATTTGTCTCATAACTACTTCTAACATTAAATGAATAATATTGGGGAAAGAGGGTCTCCCTGTTTAACATCGTTATGAATTTTAAAATCGTTTGACAGCTGTCCTTGGATTTTCACCACTCCTTTTCTGTCTGGGTCATCTTAATAAGCCTGATAAGCTTTATTGGGTATCCCAAGAATTCTTATTTTGATATAAGACATTTCTCTCTATACTGTCATATGCTTGTTTGTAATCAATAAAGATGTGGTGTAGATCGACATTCCACTCATTGATTTTATTTTTCTTTAAAACTATTGTCCTCAGGGACAATAGTACCCAGATACTTAAACTTAGGCACTCTCTCAAAGGAATATCCAGCCCTATGCCCTCTCTAGTTGTTACCATGCATTATCTTATAATATTTCTTTATTTCTCGTATGTATTTTTCTTTGTTACTATTTTCTTTATTTAGCGTGAGTCCTACATTTCTTGCTGCTCTTTCAAACTCCTCGAAAGCTCCCAGGAGCGCATTAGTATCCTGTAATTACTACATCGCACGCAAATGCTAACTGTTGGGTTAGTTGCTGGTATATGCATCCTCCTGATCTGGTGCGGATCTGTCTCATAACTACTTCTAACATTAAATTGAATAATATTGGGGAAAGAGGGTCTCCCTGTTTAACATCGTTATGAATTTTAAAATCGTTGACAGCTGTCCTTGGATTTTCACCACTCCTTTTCTGTCTGGGTCATCTTAATAAGCCTGATAAGCTTTATTGGGTATCCCAAGAATTCTTATTTTTGATATAAGACATTTCTCTCTATACTGTCATATGCTTGTTTGTAATCAATAAAGATGTGGTGTAGATCGACATTCCACTCATTGATTTTATTTTTTCTTTAAAACTATTGTCCTCAGGGACAATAGTACCCAGATACTTGAACTTAGGCACTCTCTCAAAGGAATATCCAGCCCTATGCCCTCTCTAGTTGTTACCATGCATTATCTTATAATATTTCTTTATTTCTCGTATGTATTTTTCTTTATTTCTCTTTTCTTTATTTAGCGTGAGTCCTACATTTCTTGCTGCTCTTTCAAACTCCTCGAAAGCTCCAGGAGCGCATTAGTATCCTGTAATTACTACATCGCACGCAAATGCTAACTGTTGGGTTAGTTGCTGGTATATGCATCCTCTTGATCTGGTGCGGATTTGTCTCATAACTACTTCTAACATTAAATTGAATAATATTGGGGAAAGAGGGTCTCCCTGTTAACATCGTTATGAATTTTTAAAATCGTTGACAGCTGTCCTTGGATTTTCACCACTCCTTTTTCTGTCTGGGTCATCTTAATAAGCCTGATAAGCTTTATTGGGTATCCCAAGAATTCTTATTTTTGATATAAGACATTTCTCTCTATACTGTCATATGCTTGTTTGTAATCAATAAAGATGTGGTGTAGATCGACATTCCACTCATTGATTTTATTTTTTCTTTAAAACTATTGTCCTCAGGGACAATAGTACCCAGATACTTAAACTTAGGCACTCTCTCAAAGGAATATCCAGCCCTATGCCTCTCTAGTTGTTACCATGCATTATCTTATAATATTTCTTTATTTCTCGTATGTATTTTTCTTTGTTACTATTTTCTTTATTTAGCGTGAGTCCTACATTTCTTGCTGCTCTTTCAAACTCCTCGAAAGCTCCCAGGAGCGCATTAGTATCCTGTAATTACTACATCGCACGCAAATGCTAACTGTTGGGTTAGTTGCTGGTATATGCATCCTCCTGATCTGGTGCGGATCTGTCTCATAACTACTTCTAACATTAAATTGAATAATATTGGGGAAAGAGGGTCTCCCTGTTTAAACATCGTTATGAATTTTAAAATCGTTTGACAGCTGTCCTTGGATTTTCACCACTCCTTTTCTGTCTGGGTCATCTTAATAAGCCTGATAAGCTTTATTGGGTATCCCAAGAATTCTTATTTTTGATATAAGACATTTCTCTCTATACTGTCATATGCTTGTTTGTAATCAATAAAGATGTGGTGTAGATCGACATTCCACTCATGGCAATTTTCAAGCATCATCCTCATAGCAAAGATGTGAACTGTTGTTGATCTGCCGGGGCGGAAACCACATTGATACTCTCCCAGTACTTCTTCCGCTCTCATTAAAATCCGTTTCTTCAATAAAGTTGACAGTATCTTGTATACTGAGCACAATAGTGCTATGCCTCTATAATTTTGGCCCTTTAACTTGTCTCTTTTTTTTATGTACGGGTAGGATAACTGCCATCTTCCATTCCTTAGGCATTTCTTCTTTTGACCAGATATCCAATATAAACTCATATATCTCCCTGTGCAATGTTTCTCCTCCCAATTTGAGTGCCTCTGCTGGTATCCCTTCAATCCATGGTGTTTTGTTATTTTTCAAATTCATAATTACTTCCTCTACTTCTTCACGATCTGGGGGTTCCAGCTCCATGTCTTCCCCTGTTGCTCCTATTCCCCAAGTTATTTCATCTAGGGTTCGATTTGAGTTCAGTAAGTCTCTGAAGTAGTCCTTCCATCTCTTAATCACTTTATCTTTGCCTCCCAAGAGCCGACCTTCCCCATCTGCAAAAACATGTCCGTAGTTGAAATCCCTTTTTTATTGCTTTACAATTCAAAGTTCCGAAAGAAGTCTGAGCCTGAATTGTAGCACTGGCCGCGTTAGGCCGCCAGTCACTTCGCATTCTTTCGATAATGTTTCACCAACCCTTACCTGAAACTTTGTTTGTTTCACTCCATTTACTCCATTAGGTTCCCAAAATTACAGTTACATATGAATCAAATGACCGCGAAGACTCAAATTTGAAGATTGGAAGACTCTCCACTAAACCAATTACCTGTAAAAAAAATGGGAAAATATTACGAAGAAATTTCACCAAAAAAATAAGCAATTGATTCAAAATATTACATTAAACTGATCTCACAACTGATAAACCTTGCTGTTTCAAAAAACAACCGTTTGGGAGTGTACAGACAAATTACATCTAGAATCCCCCAGACATTTATGTGCAGTGCAAATAATTACCAACTCCTGTTAAATTACCTTAAATCATTTGAATTTATAATTTATTTTTGATAATGTTAGGTTCATTAATTAAGTATTTAGATATTTTGGGGTGAAAAGAGAAGGATAGGAAGGCCTCTACTTCTTTGGCTCGAAGACGTTGAGAATGATCTTCGGACTCGGGAGTGAGAGGATGGAGAAAGGCTGCCGAAGATAGGTCTGAATAACAGAGAATTGTAGAGGAGCCCAGGGTTTTCCAAGGACCATAATTACTATCAGATGATGATGATGGTGTTAGATTCCTTAATGTAGCTATTTTAAAATAGTGGAATTAAAAATTATTTACTACAATGAACCACTGCCTTTTACAATAGAAGATAACCATTGATACTGTATTCCAAGGAACTTCTGATAGTCTTCTTGCCATCAGTGACTCTTCTGGATTTTTCAAAGATTTTCAGCACATGGCGCAAGCATATGACCGGATAGCAGTAGACATTTTAGATCACCAAATGGACTATCACGTCATAATAAACCCAGTGTTAGCTAGCATTTTGTGACTCCTAGATGACCTTTGTATTGGACCTTGGAACAACAAATCTCTTTCCTTCCAAATGGATATCGTTCGGATGTCCGGGTCGTTCGACAAACGAGCTGGTGGTGTAATAAAACCAATCAGGCAAAAGTACAAAGGGGACGACCAAATTGAATGGGAGTCTGGACATAATTTTAAATCCACAACCAAAGCAGAGTGGGTAGAATGGTTGCGAGGTTGGAGGTGTATGAAGCAAAAACAGTGGAAAATTCTTTGACACCCTGAAAACGATTCAGACCTACGACCATATCTTGTTATTGGGTTATTAGACACTGGAGTTTCTAAATCTCTTATATATCGAAAAAAGCTTGGTATGATTTGATTTGATTGATGAATTGATTTGGAGTAACAATCAAATTAGAGGGCAATTATATTTTTAATGTAATTTAAAAATTTTTGAAATGAACGAAAAAATGACCTTAAATACCACATTTTGACTTATCGACTTCTTCACAAACGGAAATAAACAACTTTCATTAAAAGAAACTAATATTAGTATTATGACTCATGTTTTCCCCAACTGCAAGTTTTCAATGAAATAAATATTTAATCTTAAAGGAAACATCAGATGTTCATATTCTGGCTGGATTCAGAATATATTTATTTGTATTTAAGAACCCAAATGAGTCAGTTGTGCCCCCTTCTTGATTTCCACTTATATATATACTCATTATACGCAGATATTGTCATGCAACAAATGGTAAAAAACAAAATAATCATCAAGTTGTTAACATTTTCAAGAATTTATCATATTTTATTGAACAATGTATATATAATCAATGTTTGAAATTCTGTAATTATATCAAAATACCTCCACCGTGTTCTAATTAAACATACGCTGAATTTCTTCTAGCTTGATGTAACTACTAAAAGTCACGTCATTAGAGTGAAATCTTATAGAGAACCCCTAGTCTTATGCTGTATCAAGTTAAACTTAAACATTTACCGATTGAAAAACAACTGTCTGGCACTCCGGGAATGACCGAGGGGGGTTCTTTAATGTCTGATATACGATTTGACCGAACAAACAAAATGTAAAAATTAATTCTGAAAATTGTTAAAACAAAAGATCATAGGAAACATTATTCAAATTATTTTATAAATAACTTAACATTTTTGTTTTTGTTTATTTATATATTATACTATCTATTAAATCAATTTTTTTAAGAGCATCACATAATATGGATATACTAATATTAAGGAAATAATTAAAGAATATATATTAAATAAGAAGGAAGATCACGTTAATTTTAATTCTGCTAACCGTCTCTGCCCTCATTTTTATTTTCTGCTTACCTGCCCCCAGTTTTAGATAAGTTAAATTACTTTCACAATTAATGATTATTCGAAATAAACAGTTGAGAAAATACAGCAGTACAAAACGTGACTCTTTTCATTTAACCTATATAGCTATAGAGATATGGGCAAATGTGAGGGAAGTGAAGGTTAGCCTAGCTGTGCAATAACATTTAAATTTGAAGAAAGGAAAAGGATTTTTTTTAAATATCTATAAATTAAAGAGGGGATTAATTTTTGAAAAAAGGATGAGAAATCATCAAAGAATAGAGTGTAATGTGTGGAAAAGATGAGAGCAAGGTGTATAAATATATATATATATATAACTGTTCATGTTTACAGTTTGGGGATAAAGGGGGGTGGAGCGATCTAGTGGCGGGGATATCAGCTAAAGAGCAGGAGCGGGAAAGAGTTTGATTATGAAAAACAAATCAGGCGGTAAAGGGCTGGCGTGATAAAGTGTCAATAAAGGAGACTACAGAAGGGAATGGAAGAGGTGGAGTAAGTAAGAAGGTTTTTGGTCTCACCTATATAAGAGGAATTGCAGTTGGGGAAGGCACAAGGAATACGGCAAATGACATTGTAACGGAGGGGAAGTGGTATGGGATCTTTAAGTTTGGAGTAAATATTTAGGAGTTAGTTGTGGGGCTTGAGACCTAGACGTTGATTGGGAAAGGTTGAGCGTAGGGACTTTTGTATTGTATCTGAAAGGATGGGTATATAGGGAAGGGATCTGTATAGGTATAGAGGTGGAGGTAACGGAGGGTTAGATAAGGAAGGAATGGTAGACGGGTGGTTATTGAATTTATTAAGGAGTTTTTTGATAATATTTAGGGGGAAATTATTGGAGATGAGGATTGTTTTATATGGTCAGTGTTTAAAGAGTGGTATTGTGCATCTGAAAGGGAAAGACTACGGTGGATAAGGTTTTGTGCGGTTTTGATTTTTTGATGATAATGGTGTTGGGAGTGGTAATTTAATAGTCTGCCTGAATAAGTGGGTTTAGTATACCAGATCGTGGATATGGTGTTATCTGGATTTCTAATAATAAGAAGGTCTAGGAAAGGTAAGGCGTTATTAGCTTCAAGTTCTGCAGTGAAACAGAGACGGGGATGGTAAGAATTAAAAGCAGAATTAAAAGCAGGCGGGAATACTGACAGGGTTTAGGATGAGTATGAGGTCATCTACATATTTTTTAATACAGCAGATGTCATTGGGAAACAAAGAAATGATGGAATTGGGGAGCTCAGTAAGGACAATATTAGAGATATCTGGAGCGAGGGGGTTGCCCATGCCTAGTTCAGAGATCTGGTGATAGAAATTGTTTTTGAAAGTAAGCTAGCCAGATTTTAAAACAGAATTCAATCGATTCGAGATAGTTTGAATTATAGTATAAATTGCTTGTTATACTTTATATATGTACTATCAACTATATAGCTAACTTTTGTTATTAATCTTACTCTATAATTTTTTGGATTTACTCACTATCTCATTAACTTTGTATCTACTCTTTTTTATATTTACCAATTATATTGCAGTATGTACTCATTAACTTTTCATTAAATATCACTCTGTTTAAATTCCTTTCAATTTAAATTAATTCATTGATCTGTATGCATTATTCTTCATGGCCTTTAGATATTAACTCATTAACTGGTCCTTACTATTTTATTAACTTGGGGTCTGCTCAGTTTTTATGATTACCAATTATATTGTATAATTTACTCATTATTTTTCAAATTATTTATCATTCCTTTTAATTTTAATCTTATTTCGATAATCTTTATGTACTGTTTTCTTTACCTTTAGATATTACCTTTATGTTATTGTCTTTACTCTTATATATTTATTCTTTCCATATCTTTGTTTTTTTATACTCTCTACTATTTAGTCCTACCTTTTTGTTTGTTTTCTGCTTCTAGCCCTGATGAAGGCTTGCAATGCAAGTTGAAAGGTTGGCATTAAAAATTAAAAACGTTAGTTTTTAATTGCTGTGTATCTGTTTGACTGCATACCCCAACTATCTACTTCTAATATTTATCAGTCAACTATACCTCATCCAAAATTTTATATTTATTTAAAACTGTACAATAACAAAAAAAAAAAAAAAAAAAAAACGGTGAAGATTTTTTTTATTATTTCTCTGAAAGAAATGATGTACCTAGGTCAGCAATTATTCTATTATGGTTGTACCACGGGTTTACCTTTTTGTCATGTGTTCTTTACCTGGCATCTGTGAGTGCAATATCCTGCCCCTTCTATACTCCTTTTCTTTGGCGTGTATCCTAATTTTTCGAGCCATCCTCGAATCTCTGCTGGCAATATAATAATATCGGCTCGTTCCTGCAAATACCCCTTCATCATTAACAATGCCATATTTTAAATAAAAGTGCGCCTGAATTTCGGAGGACCCTTCATAGTTTTGCTCAAATTGTAAATTATTTAAGCATTTATACCCGCAATATTTAGGATAGTAAAAAAAAAAAAAAAAAAAAATACGAAGTCCATCTTCTTGTCCTCCGAGCCACTGTATAATTTTGACACATCTGGTAATTTTTATGAACTCCTCCCTTCCGTTTTATTGTAGTCCAAAATAATAAAAGGCTTCTTCGATTTACACCGATTTCATTTTTCAAGATGCATAGATGATAACAAAATACCGCGTTATTTTTCTTCGGAGCATGTGAAACAAAGATACAAGGTCTTTTTGAAAACCAAAAATAGAAGAACCAAGTTCTTTGCATTTTGATGGAAGAAATTCTGTTGGAAGCTCTCTCTTGTTTTGGACGTATACCGGTACTTGTTTTATACCGATTCTCGCCCATCAATTTCAAAATAAAAATTAAAATTAAAAAGTTACTGAGTCATAATACCACACGATGAGATACAGAGTGCTCCAAATCGAACGGACGTAGAAAAATAGCTATACTTTATGTAAAGAAGCTTTTAATATTATACTAAAACAATTTACAATAGTCCCAATAGCATAATGAAGGCCCCAATAACCTACTCCTAATGAGTAGGTCCTAGCGACAAACGTCGTTATTTAACAATAAATATTTTCCATTTTATTTCTAAGTCAATTTACAACAATTTTTTTATCCTAGCAACACCCACAGAGCTAAAACGAGTCAAAAAAAGCGCCTAAACATAAAAATAGAACTTTCTAACGTGATTTTTTCTTAATTAAAACCAGTATTGCTCTAAACAGTAGGTTCTAGCAACAAATTTTATATAAAAACAAATATTTTCAAATACATTTTTGACCGATATGATGCCGTCAAATTTTCGATCTGAGCAATACCAACTGAGCTAGAGCATCCAGAAAACATAGATATGTTCCGTTCGTTTGCTGTATTTTTTTTGTTTATTGTTAGAGAATTCTTACTTCTCAGCAATCAAGCGCTGTATATTTACAAGTTTATCATCGAATATTTAGGCTTCAACTCTTACGAATTTTTTTGGATTCCATCTACCTAATTGTACTGAAATTTATCACATCCATGCATAGGTAGGTAGTTCAAGAACGAAAATAAAACAAAATATTACCAAAAGTTAATTTTTCAATTGAAATTAAAAAAAAAAAAAAAGAATAAAACACGGAAAAACTTTATTTTCCAAATTATTTCTTTATTACCGGCTTTTAAAAACTGCTAAATTCTTACTTTTCGATCTTATATAATTTTTATCTAAATTATCACTTTTTGATCAACATAATAGTTTTCTGTGTTTTAACGGATGAAGAAATTTTAGAAATGAAGTAGTTTAAATTTATCATATTGTCTTCACCAAAATGTTAAAGTAGGATATGGGTAAGGGAAGAGTTTTTTTTTTGGTAAAGGTTATCGATGTTGATCTATCTCTCCACCAAACGTTATCCTACTCTTTCCCTAATCACTAAATTCTCAGCCAAGGAATCCTTAAAAAATTAGTCAAAGGTGGACTTAATATAGAGGACTGTAGACGCCAATCGTACGACAACGGGGCAAATATGGCAGGGCAATTTAAATGTGTTCAGTCCTGATTATTTCAGGAGAACAATTCAGCATATTGTGTACCATGTGCTGCTCACTCACTCGATTTAGTAGGTGCTAATGCGGCTAGTGCAACTATTCAGGCTCAGACTTTTTTTAGAACTTTAGATTTTTATGTATTCTTACTTTGTAGTTTTAACTTCACGCTGGAAAATACACCGAAAATACAGACATTGAAACCTGAAAGCAAGACTAGATGGTCTGCAAGATTAGAAGCTGCTAAAGTTGTATATAAACATTACGGCAAAGATTTGGAGGCTCTTAAAATCCATGATCTGTCAACGTCTCAATCAGAGTGAGGCCAGATCCGCTTTGGAAAATATAGGGGAACTTGAATTCATCGTTTTGGCATGGTTTTTTGAAAAAAGTTCAATCTTGGCAAAGAGTTTTCTCAGAGAAAAGATGTTGCAGTAGATTTGGCTGACCGTAACCTTCAAGGTTTTATATAGAGTTTGCTCCACCTGAGACCTTTACTGAGGGTAAATTATATAACAATTATGAATAAAGTAAAAAAGTATGAATAATCTACCCTCTAATTTCTAAGTACAAAAAAAAAAAAAATTGAATTCTTCCTTGTTGAGATTCGCAGTGTAGATGATTGTCAATTCTTCTGCTTTCATTTTTAGATGTTTTACTTGAAATTCTCTGATTAGAACTCCATTCTAAAGTCCAAACTTGCTGTTTATGTTGTCCAAAGCCTTAAACCTGTCACTAAGTTTCATAATCATCCGGTCAATAACCTCTAACAAGCTACTTGACACACATTCTGAGCACTTGTCGGAGCTACATCATCGCAAAGCTCATCAGGCATTTGTTTTTCTTTTTTTTTGTTTATTAAACTCCCTACAGGATTTGACAACGTTAAAAGACGTTGAAGGTTCCGGTCAGCCAAATCTACTGTAACATATTTTTTTTTTGCAAAAACTCATTGCCATAATTCATCATTTTAAAAAAAAAACCAATCCAAAACGATAATTTCAAGTTTTCCAATATTTTCAAAAGGGATCTAGCCTCACTCTTAGTTTGAGGGGTTGACAAATTATAGTATAAGATCTTCTAGAGCCTTCAAAACCTTATAATGTTTATATATAGCTTCAACAGCTTCTAATCTTGCAGATTATCTTAATTTGCTTGCATGATTCCCAAGCTGATTATCATGATTGATTGCATGATGACCAAGCTTACATAGATTTATACCTCACATTTCGCACAACAATTACAAACACATACAAAGTAACAACTACAAACTAACACAACTAATGACAGAACACGGTAACTCTAAACAATATCTCAAACGATTTAACATAATACGATCTGACATAATGAAGACGGACAGACTCAAAATTTTAGACATGTACTTTATGAATGTAAAGCATTTGAAAGACAAAGGTTTAATCTAGTAAAAAATATCATTCTTAAACATGGAACATGGCCATAGACAGAACAAAATTTGTTGTCTAAATTTAAGACTGACTTACTCACATTTATACGAAAGATCGACTTTGACAAACTGACAAATGATGGGCAGCGAAGGTAGTTTCTTGTTGGCTTATGTTTTGTTTTTGTTTTTTCTTTTCTTTTTTTTTGTGATTTTGTTTAAATATTTTTGTAATATTACTAAGTTATGCTAAACTAATCATGGTAACTTTTTAATAACATTGTAAAACATGTAGTATGCCTGTAAGGCATGGAACATGTTAATATACTCGTACAAATAAACGGTCCTTATATGGGGATACCATATAAGGAAAAGAAGAAAAAAAAAATCCCAGTTTAATTTCGAAAATCTATCTATTAATCATATTAGGCAAAGAAAAAGCTATTTTCAGGCTTTTTATGAAAAAAAGAAAAAAAAAGAATTTCAATATACTTAGAAATTCCTTCCTTGAAAATTTTCGTGTAAAATTCTACACTGTATAGCTTGAAATGTTTTTTGCCTGCCTGATCGACTTCTTTGAAGAGCAAGACTTTTAGCAACAGTGCTGTTTCTATCAAAGTGCACTGTGAATAGAATTTTATGCATCGTAAGTGCATAAAAACTTATTTTTAATTTTAATATTTAACGTCAGTCTTCAAACGTTTGTAAATGAACCTTATGTCCACTAATTTCACTTCAATGATAACTTTAAATTGGTATTATTATTACTGGTGGCTCTACAGCCCTAGATGGGCTTTGGCCTCACGCAGAGGAGATGACCATTGGAGTTTATCCATAGCTTTTCTTCGCCATCCTCTTATTCCTAGATTTTTCAGGTCCGCCTCCACATTATCCTGCCATCTTATTCTAGGCCTTCCTCTTAATCTGGTACCATCCGGTCTGTCATTCATCATCCTCTTCGGCAGCTTCTCGTCCGGCATCCGTTGGACATGTCCCAGCCGCCGCAACCTTCCTTCCTTGATGACCACCACTATATTCCAAGCTCTTCTAATTCGTTGTTCCTCCTAATTCTCCAATTCCCATGGTCGTTTACTGGTCCAAAAATTCTTTTGAGTACTTTCCTTTCCCAAACTTTAAGTATTGTCCCGTTTCCTTTCGTTTGTGTCCAGCACTCACTTCCATACACTACCACAGGCCTTATGACTACTTTATACATGATAATTTTTGCAGCTCGTGATAATGCTCGGAACTTCAGTATTTTATTATGAGCATACAGACATCTGCTGCCTGCTGTAATTCTGGCTTTAATTTCCGTTCTTATTTCATTATTTTCCGTTGTTAGAGAACCTAGGTAGTTAAAGCTCTTGCAACCAGAGGAACTTATGCTCAATATGCACCTCCTCTTCTCTTCGAGGTTGGTTTCTTGCTGTAATCATAAACACCGTTTTGCTCTGATTCAGCTTCAGTCCTCTATTTATCACCACTGCTTCAAACTCTTCCAGCAATCCAGAAAGGGTTGGTAAAGTACTGGTATTGGTATAGCAAATAGAAATCAACACCACAGATATATGCATCTAATCTAATATCAATTGCTTTGTCAGTATCTGTTCATAGCTACCACATTTTTTCAGGACGTATGAGAGATGCAATATGTTTTTGAACATACAAATCCTTGCTTGCAATATAGATAGATCAAAAGATAGAGCCTAAGCATCAACAATTTTTTTTTTTTTTTTTTTTTTTTTTTTTATTCAAATCATTGAATTCCTTAAAGTTTACGCCACAAATGTAGGATCTCATGGTTAATGTGACGGCATAACACACATTTGCGTCAATCAGAGTAACACGATATGATTCACAGTATAACAATTTTTTTTTCAGTGTGAATAAGGTGCTTTATAATGAATTTAATTAATACAAGTAAGTATTTCAAATGTTTTTAGCAACCAATTGTATTTTTTAAAGGATTTGCCTTTTTCCTTTTATCAACTTTCTTCCATCTCTGATTAAATTTAGAATTTAAACAGGAAATTGGTACTTCGTGTCCTTTAACTGATCACTATAATAGTTCGCAATAGTTAAAAGATGTCTTAATTTTATGTAATTTTAGTTCAAAATTGGGAAGTTTTGCTCCTGTATTTTACTGTACAGTGATTTTCGGGACACTCACAGTGTGGGTCCAGTCTGGTACTCCGGTCAAGTCAAGTCATGTTTTGGTGGCGCCTCACCTTTATTCTTTCGCTGTTAAACTTCTGAAGTTCGTACACCGATCCCATTTTATACTCAGGCGAATAAAAAATCACTTAAACCAAAATTTAGAACATCTTAATTTCCCTCACCTGTAAATAATTGTTTCAGGTGGTGCTTTACAACATGTGTAGTTAAATTTGCTCCATAACATAATACAATATACTAAAAACAATATAACCTATGATACGAAAATATATCTAATACAACATGTAATACAATAATAGGATAAACATACAATAAAAGTAATAAAAATAAGTTAATCTACATTTAATATAAACTAAACAACTTAACAGCAATTAATATAAAATATTTTTTTTTTTTTTATCTTACATCGCTTAGAAAAATTGAATCTAGATATATTGAATTTCGTTCCGTCATCTTTCAACAAACAAAGAGGATGAATTAATAATCATAAAATGAAATATTACTAGAACTATCTTACTTCATCGAAAATATGGGAATTAATTAATATTTACATGATTCTCTTAGTGTTTTAGGTATGCATAATAATATGATCAAATCTTATGAAATTTAATTATATAATTTATTAATCGGTCAAGTGAAATGTACATTCGACTAATGCCTATTATTCCTCGCACTTGCTAGTTTTCTGTTGGATTTGTAAATTTCCTTTATCACTGTGATAGCTTTAGAACCGTGGGTTGACTTGATTTCTTCGGAAAACCCCATTCTTCTAATATTGATATTTTCCAGTATTGATTCAATGTGTTAATGTGGATAAATTTCTTGACTATTACATTTAATTCTTTAGTAAGGTTCTTGACATTCATTTAACAAATAATTTTTAGAAAAAAAAAACCGACTTCAAGATTAAACTTACATATACAAACTTGAACTAAAAAATAAAAAAATAAAATTTTAATTGCTTCGAAACAAAAACCATTAAATGGCAATCAAGGAAATTATCGATACATATATACCTATTCACAATTTATGATAATTTATTTTTGGAGTCGGTGCCAGCCAAGAAGGGAAGTTTAATCCTGCCTTAGCAATAAACTATCGAATGGCCGGAGACAGCTGTGTGGCGGTGATGAAATAGTGGGAAGATCTTAAAAATTACCGTTTCTTTTCAAATTCTGTTTGTTTTGGTTGGCACCGACTCCAAAAATAAATTATCATAAATTGTGAATAGGTATATAAGTATCGATAAGTTCGTTGATTGTCATTTAATGGTTTTTGTTTCGAAGAAATTAAAATATTATTTTTTTATTTTTTAGTTCAAATTTGTTTATGAAGGTTTAATCTTAAAGTCGGTTTTTTTTTTTCTAAAAATTATTTTTATTTTTCACTTTTTAGTGGTGAGTGTATTTTTGTTTATATAGTCAATTCTCGATCTTCAAGCCACCCTGAAAAATAGTTCAACTTATTGAACAAAGAATTATCGAGGTTATCATTCCACTTATCTTCATGTAAATGGGAAAATCGAACACGAAATTGGAGTTGAAATCATTATGTATATTTTTCATTAATGGGTATGTGTATGTTGTTTGTACATATATATAAAAGCATTGCTAAAGAAAACTAAATACCCGCTACCAATTTATCATATAACTTTCAACTGAACTGCTTTTTTTTTCTGAGGGTACCTAAAAGTAGACCTACCGCCTTCCACCAGTGGCGATATCTTCTTTATTCTTAAGGAGGGTGGAAAGAAAACTACGTGGAATTCAGGATTCACTAGCAACAAACGCCCAACTTCTTTTTCCTTTCAACACTTTGCTAATCAATTTTAACTTTTATTTAATTGAAAGAAGCTTCAATAGCCACAATAAAACCACTCGAGTGAATAACTAATAATAAGTGACTGGTGCAACTATGAACTGGAAAACCGGAAAACAAATAACACATGAAATTCTTTCAATTTGAGTTCGAGTTATAGAAGCGATGTCTTCTAATAGTTCGTAGTAGTAACGGCTGTCTGTCAAATTAAATTAAAAAAATTGTTACTCTAGTATAAGTTTCTAAAATTTGAATATTTTAAGTTACAACATTTGTGGTCTTAAAAAAAAAATTAAAGATAAGTTTTTCCTTGATTTTTTAAATAATTATAATATATTTTTTAAATATATTTTTTTATTTTTGAAGAGAAAAGATTTGACCCGGTTGGGATTCGAACCCAAGTCTCCACTTAACTAAGAATTATTTCATAATTTATAATATATTTCGTTTGTCAGAAACATTTATTGAAGGAAATCATTAGGTTGTTTTCTCAAATTATTTTCAAAATTATAAACTATTATGGGTCTCAGCCACTAGAATGGCAAAATTTGACAGAGCAATAGGTCGTATATTGATTTGTTGTCGAATTAATAACTAAAGGTATTTGTAAATTTGTAGCTATAAATAATGATTTGCTTCACATTAAAGTAAGCTCAAATTTTTGTTTGCATGTATTGCCAATTTATTTGGGGCCAAGTAAATGGAAAGAAAATTCTGTTTGCTTGAGACTCTTGTAAATAATAATAATGACTTGCAGTTTCTATTTTAGGATGATTGGAATGGTAGATTGGGTGATGGTCAGGCTATTGAGGAAAATACATTGGATCTCGGCTGTTTTTCAGAATCTAGATGTTCTAAAGATAATATAGTAAATTCGGAAAGAAAATTAATTTTGGATTTGTGCAATGATCATGGGTTCTTGATTTTAAATGGGAGATCTCCAAGCGACATGTTAGGGGAATTTACATATCTGGGCCCTAGGGGTAGCTCAGTCATAGGCTTTGCTTTTATAACTGTTAGCAGTATCAAGTATCAAGTTAGTTAAAGATTTCTCTGTAAAAAACTTAATTTGGTCAGATCTTATGGCAATTGATGACAATTAGAACTATAAGAAAGACAAGATCTTGTATCGAACAATAGAAAACTAATTTGGAACGTTTCTAAATGTATCGACTATAAGAACAATCTAGAAAAGAGAACTGAAACTTGTGAAAATATAGACTTGGAGGTCCTGAAAGACATAATAAGAGATAGTGCTAAGTGTATACAGAGTTATGGCAAACCATTCGAATCATTTCAAACTTGGTTTGATCGTCATTGTTTTGAAAATAGAACCAAAGTATTTGAGATATTAATTCTTTTCAGGAAAACTAGAGCAAAGATTGTACAGGAGAAATATATAACGGAGAGGAGAAAATATTTTGACCTGTGTGAACAGAAGCGTAAGATCCGCTCTGGATGCGGCCAAAGCAATTAAAAATTCTAAAAATTCGAGTGAATTTTGGGCTCAAGTTTATAAGTTTAAAGTGAATAAGTTTAAAAAGAGAGGTTATAAATTTGGAGATAATATTGAAATGAATGTTTGTGCTAATCATTTTAGTGAGCTCTTTAATCCTTATCAAAATGTATCTCAATTGCTCCATTACAGGAAGACGTTAATCTTGACTGTCCTTTCAATATCAATAAACTCCTTTCCACCTTGGTTAAATTCAAAAATAGTAAATCACCTGGTCTGGATGGTATTATGTATGAGTTCTACAAGTTTGCTCCTAAAACATTCCTAGCATTGCTGCTATAACTGATTAATAATTATTTTAGTAAAGGGTCAATTCCTGATAGCATGAACGAGGCTGTTGTACTACCATTGTTTAAGAAAGGAGATCCAAATCAGGCTAGTAACTATACAGGAATAGGGTTACAGGATACCATTAAAAAAGTCTATACGAGTTTGCTAGCTGGAAGGCTAAACTCGTGGGTAAAAGAGAAAAAACTGTTATGCGAGGAGTAGGCTGGATTTAGGGAAGGTTATTCTACAATGGATAATATTTTTGTCCTTACAAACTTGATTCAATTGAAATGGAATAAAGGAGTCAAGAAAATCTATTGCTTCTTTATAGATTTCAAATCTGCCATTGATTCTGTAGAAAGGCGTGCTCTCTTGCTATATTTATCAGAGCTATATTCTAGCACCAACTTGTCAGTGTGCAGTAAACGTGGCCGATTAACCACTTTTCCAACAATATCTCGAGTCCAGGAAGGTTGCAACTTATGCCCTCTATTATTTACCTTATTTGTAAATGATATTAAGGATTGCCTAAGCGGAGGAATATGGCTTAGAGGGTACAGAATAAAACTCCTACCATTTGCAGACGTTATAGTGTTTCTTGCTGATAATGCCTCGGGTTTGCAAAACATGATAAAAGAGCTTGAATATTATGTTAAAAAGTTGATTTTGCTAGTGAATTTATCCAAGTCAAATATCATGGTTTTTAGGAATGGCGGAGGAAAGCTTAGTGAACGTGACTCTTGGATGTTTAATAATCAACCAGTCAAGGTAGTCAACCGATATAAGTATTTAGGGATTACATTGTCTCCAAGTTTGACACTCACCGATCACTTGAATCAAACGGCTCGCCATCCTTTTTCTTGGTCTTAATAGTGTTTGGAATAATTTATTTCTAACTAGCATCCCTGTCGCGGCTTCGCCCGCCCTCCATAAGTAAAGCTAATTTCAACTAAAAATTAATGTTTTATTTGTTTATCGATAAGATTCTTGTATTTTAGCATGTGGTTCAGCATTATTTCTTCAATGATTTTTTCACGCATAGCAGTAATTATTAATCTAGTTATAATCGCACTGATTAGGCAGTTGGAGGTTGCGTAAAAGCTCCATTAGACATAAAATTTTTAATTTTAATGTATGAATTGGTAATCAAGTTGGATAAAGACTAAGAAACTTTTGCGGAAAATAAACTGCATTATCAGTGCTTACGACAGAAGGCCCGTGGATCATATTTTTACACACAATAAAAAAAATAAAGGATCGATATTTTGATTTAGTAATAATTTGTATTCGGCAGAAATAACTTATTGATTTCATCTGGTTGGATGTTGATTTCGAACTATAAAAGTATATGACAGTGTGGCAAACCTCAGTCCTGCCTCTCAACATTGTACATTTAAATTTTAGTTATTGAAAAATTTTACCATTGCAAAACCTTCCTAGAATTATAAAAATTATTTATTTAGATGTCGGTACAGATAGGTTCAGTTTACCATTGTTAACTCTATTGTGGGATGGTGCTATACACAATCGTTCGATTTTCAAGCTTCACTGGGATCCACATATCGCACACCATATTTAAATCTTTTTTTTAATAATTTTCTTTATAGTTTAATAAGTAAATTTTATCATCGATTTCAAGCTCTTTTGTAACCTCTCGCGTAGAACCTCTCCACCTATCGGTCAATTTTCAAACTTCACTGTTGTCCACATATTTTCTTTTTTTAATAAAAAATAAATGAAAAATCAGTAGATTTCAAAATTGCTAAACCTTCTTGGAACTATGAAGATGATGTAGTTAATATTTAGCACAGATTGGTTCAGTAGTATTCGTGGTTAGTGATCACAAACGTAAAAAGGCTTGTCCTTTTATATAATAGTATAAGTTATTATTATGGTAAACTTTCTAATTTTAAATCTTTCAAGAACTATGAAGATGATGTAGTTAAAATTTGGTTCAGATAGGTTCATTAGTTTTACTAAAACGCTATTGTCGCTTGCCACATATTTATAGCTTTTTGGATAACAATTTAATTGAATTAAGTAACTTCATTATCAATTTCTAGCTATATTTAACACCGGATCATTGTAACCTCTCTTAAATGGCGCTCGCTTTACTGCACTCCACATATTTATCGCTTTTTAAACAGTTATTTAATAGAAAATATATAAATTTTATTATTGCTAAACCTTCCTTGAACTATGAAGATGATATAGTTATATCTGGTACAGAATAGTTCTATAGTTTTCGCGGTTAGTGATAACGAACGAAAATGGCTTGTCCTATATCATATATAACTTCATCATCCCCCGTCGAGGAATTTTAACCAATAATTGATTTTTTTGTAATTTTTATCTAATAAAAATCTTGTATGAAAGTGAACAATTGAAAATTATATTTTTGATAATATTTTCACGCATAGCAGCCATTATTAACTTGGTTAAATTTAGATTGATTAGGTGTTTGAAGATAACATAAAGCATAATTAGACATCCAATTTTCAATTTTAATATATGAGTTGGTAATCCAGATGGATAGAGACTATTAAGAAACTGCATTATCAGTGCTTACAACTAAAGGTTCAAAATTCATATTTTTACACACAATATTAAACAGATGAGAATCGGCATTTTGATTTTTAATAATTTTCATTCGACAGAAATAATTTTATTGATTTGATCTGGTTGGATTTTAATTTCTAACCATAAAAGTATGTCATAGTGTGGCAAAACCCGTTTCTAACACTCAACATTGTACATTTAAATTTTTATTGTTGCTAAACCTAGAATTATGAACATGATGTAGTTAAACTTTGGTATATTTCACTCCATATACCTGTTTTTATAACAATTTAATTGAAAATAAGTAAATTTTATTATCAATGTTCACCTCTATGTAACACTGTACATTTTTTACCTTTCATGTAGATTGCAATTGCCGCCATTTTTGAACTTCACTGTTATCCACTTATTATTCATTTTTCAATAAAGAATTAGTTGAAAATTATTAGATTTTACTATTGCTAAACCATCCTATAAAGATGATGTAGTCAAAATTTGGTAGAGATTGGTTCAGTAGAGATTTTTTTGGCGGTTAGTGAACACAAACGAAACATTGCTTGTCCTTTTATATAATAGTATAACCTTATACCGCCATATGTTAGAATCGTATAGAGCTAACAGATAATTGTGACTTGCAGATAATATACAATAATATTGCGACTATAAATTAAGATATAAGGTATCCTATCTTTTTTGTTGGATCAAACTGCACACGGTGTGCAAATTTGATTAAAATCGGTTCAGTAGTTTAGGTGTTAGCCGGCCCCTAGGCGGCGACACGTAATTTATATATATTAAGATTAAACATATTCCTCTTTAAGCAAAAAATTACATTTTTAAGTCTGTAACTAGATCAATTCTTACATATGGGAGTCAAGTTTGGGGCTATCGTTACGCTGATAAAATAGAAAGTGTCCAGAGGACCCTTTTAAATTGAATTTTAAATTTGAAAATATTTAAATTGCCAAAAAATACTCCAAATTACATGATATATTTAGAAGCCAAAATTTCACCAATTCATGTTTTTACCTTTCAATTACAATTTAAATAACCTAATAATTCTTTGGATATTAATCAATAATATCCAAAGAATTATTAGGTTATTAATAATTAAAATTTTTAATAAGAACGGAACGGTAGATATAGGATTCTTTCAAGTAACTCACTAGAGCTGCCCAGTCTTCACCATTTAGGCATTTGACCATATCAATTTCAGTCACAGTAACTACACCAAAATATTTTTTTCTCATTCCTTCCAAGACTTTACAACGTCCTGAATAATGGAATATATCTTCATTGTTTCCAATAATACACATAGAACAAATGTAATTCTATCCCTGAATGAATGGTCTGTAGTTCAAGTTGAGAAGTTCGCCTCTAATTTTAATTATGACGCCTCTATCAGGTATATTTGAATTAATATAATCAATGGCAAAAGATAATTGTTTATAGATTTGGTGATATTGGCCGTTTAAAGCTCTTTCTCTATTACACGTGTCATAATAGATAATTAGGATAGATTTCAATGCAAGTTAATAAATCAATAAATATTTATATATTTAAAAATAAATAAACAATAATGATTTAAAATCATTATTAAATTAAAAGCGCTCCTGACAGACAGTTGTAGCTATGTCAGTAATATTACTTTAAACACTTTTGTAAATAACTCTGTAAATATTATTAATAAAAGAATTTTCTATCTATCTATCACTGTGATTTTAATAGGGAACGGCGACACTTGGACCGAACTTGACCTAAGCGGACTTGAGCCCGCTTCCTGACTCCGCAGGCGTTTAGTTTATGTTGGGTCGGCCAGGGCTCCGGTTTCCCCACTGCTACTTCCTTCTCCTTATTTCATAAGCAAACCCTTGTCTGGCGGTGCACGGCATGTGACAGTGTCTCTGTGAAGTTCCTAAATCATGGAAGGAAAGTGAAAATAATTTTGAAATTGTTCGTTCGAAAGCTTTGTAAACAACGTGTGAAATTCGCCGTGCTTGGCTCGATCATTTATGAATGGAGATAACCACTTCCTTTGATAATTTAATGGACTTGTGATAAAATATTCATAATCGGAATCAGAGGATTCGGAATCTCTGTCCAATAGGTGTGCTTCCATATTGGCTTCTCTCTCGACAATACTAAAAAAAAAGGGGTTGGTCTGCTCCAATACTCAATTCAAGTCAGGTTTTGGTGGCGCAACCCCACTCAAGTCTGGTCCGGTCAGGTATGCTCAAGTCTGGTCCGGTCAGGTAAGCTCAAGTCAAGTCCGTTCGCAGTGGCGCCTTACTTTTAAGGCCAACAAAAGGAAGATGTAAGTCGCTTTCTAGAATTAGGATGAATCAACCGTTCCGCACGTGGCAGCCTCTCTAGCGCTCCTGTCTCGAAGGAGCGGTAGGAAAAAGACTTTCTCGCCATTCTGCTGTAAGATCCCGACCAGAAAAGTGATTATCAGTCAGCTTCTGTGATAGGCGGTTATTCTGTAAAAGAAGCAGAGCTATTTGCTTCTTTCTTTCTTCTGTCTGAAGATTTTAAGGATTGAAACAGTTTGCAATAGAAGGTATTTACCCAAGGAACTTACACCGTACGTGGAATCCAACTGATTCAATCAGTAAACCTTTTCATGCTTTTAGTATAAAAAATCGATCAGTTGAATTGATCGTTTTATTTTAACAAACTCTTAATCAAATTTAATCATTTAGTTATTTAAATCATCATTAAAATCTTTATAAATCATAAATCTTTATTAAATTAATGTTTATATTTGTTTTTGTTTATTTTATGGTTTTGTTTAAATTGTCTAGTAATAAATTTTGTTTTGTGTGTTGTCTTGAATATATGTTGTTCATTATTTGGTTCAATGATAAGATGGGGCTACTACTATTATACTGGTCTCCTAGTAAATCAATCATGTTAATTTAAATTAGATCAGGTAATTATTTGCCTATTGCTAGCCCACTTGTACAACAAGAGGAACGTGTATATATGAAAGTAGGTTATACAAACACGAGAACTATTGTTCTTCCTATGAAATTATTTATTTAAATAAGATACAGAATAAACAAAACAAACAGCAATGGAAGAAACGTACCTAATATAATAATTAATTTATACGTTAAATTGATTGAAAATTACTTTTATAACAATTTACACAGACTATCCAGGTGTCCGCTAAGATAGCTTAAAATAGAATGTATGAACTATATGGGGGGATAATAATTTACATACCCCCTTCCCAGGGCATCTCATCTCACCAATTCCTGGTTGCTGATAGAACCTAAGGGAGTTATGGAATTATTTTCGAAACCCCGGAACTCGGGAGCGTATAATCGATCATTGCACAACATGAAACTGGTTGAATGGAATTTAATCCCTTCAGCCACCTTTTATACATTGGAGGTATGTGGGAAGCGGGGATCAAGTCAATGAACATTCATACCTTTAGTAAAAGGTCATCAACGCTCAAATACGAGGTCATTCCCTGATTGGTGGTCTGCTAGTTGCTTATCAAAAATGGATCTCACCGACGATCCGGTGAACAGATTAACTTGTTGGCAGTAAAAAGGTGAATTCGGGAAATATGGCAGCGATGGCGATTAGAGTACTTAAGGATTCTAACAGCAGCGTAACAAATGGACATCATACACTAAAAATGTCACTGTAGAAACTTTGGTGTTAATCAGAAAACCAGGAAAACTTGGTTGTTGGCCTGCTGCAAGAATTATTGAAACTTATCCTTGTAAGGTGGTGTTGTAAGGATAATAAAGTTAATAACCCTATAATGAGTAAAAAAAAAGTTTAAAAATAGAGAGTACAAGCGCCCAGATACTCGGCTTGTAATTTTGCTACCTCCTTCAGAGGTATAACCTTTTTGAAATGTTATTACTTAAAATTTAGAGGGCGGTATGTTTCAGCCATTCATTTTATGATATATAATTGGTCTTAAATTTATGTTTGACAATTTGTTTAGATTGAACACTTACATTTCTTAATTTCATTAAAAATAAGTATTGGTTAATCCAATAAATGTTCGGCGGAGTGTGCCACTTCTAATATTTTGCTACCTGTAGAGGGGAGGGTTAACCTTTCGGATTTTCCTACCACTACCACCATCAGTCAGGCTGACGAATATCTTTTTTTAATGGCTATGGATGGCTCTGAAGTTAGTAGAAGTGAAATGATGCTTGAAGGTAAATCTGCGTTCATCGTCGACCATATATTGTAAACCCATAAAATTAATTTTCAAAAAGGGAACTACAGATGTAATGAGTGACAAGCAAAAAGCAATGAAAGAAAAAAATTACCACTCCAAACCTTTGAAATAAAATTTGAAAGCGAATACATTTACTCGGTTAGTTTTGAAATGTTTACAATGCTGGATGGTAGTGGTAATAAAAGGTAGAAAAATAAAACCTTTTTATCTGGAACGAATGCCATGTATATGTGTTTTATTTGCGGGGTTACCTACCTCAAAGACGAACATTGAAAACCGTCCATCTGATAATGAACAATATTGCCTTCAATCTGAGCAATAATCTACGGTAGTATGCGCTGGTCTGAGTAGGAGTTTTGAAATAAAAATATAGAAAAAATATGCATTTTACTCTAGACTCCAAAAAAACTAGAATAAAAAAAAAACACTTACTACTTATGTTCTTCATTAATTCAAACACATCCTACTGTAGCTCAAAAACGCAAATTTATGCTAGTATTAAAAACTTGCACTAAGAATTTCATTTTGCTACCATAGGATCTTGCCATAACTTTTTTATAGGTGCATTTCCGGACCCATGCTTATAGGAAATAATTTGTTTAGCGTGTAATTTTCTATAAGATTTTGAGGGTTCGCGAATTTTGTCCACCCTCACTCTATGTTCGAAGCACTGTGCATCCGTTCGGTTCTTCATTGAATCAGACACGTAGCTAGAAGGTGAAGACGAGGAAGACTATGAAGAATTATCGACAGAATTATATGTTGGAAATGGTCGGCATGGAATGGGCTAAAACTCGTAGAAAGTGTAAATTTGCTCGGACTCTAAGCTGCAAAACATAGTAAGTGTCAAACCTTCACTAACGGATTTTTCTAGAAGAATTGAATGGAAATAGAAGCGATTCCAAATTTTAGATTTGAAATTATAGAAATTCAAGCTCATTTTTATTTAAATATGGCATTGTCCAATGATGAAGGAGTATTGGCAGGAAAGAGCCAAAATTATTACATCGCCAGCCGACATTTAAATAACACTCGAACGCTGTGTTGCTCTTTGTGGTTTTTAGAAATACTATGTTACTATAAATAGGAACTCCCTTTATTTAATATCTTACTTCTTACCTTTATTGGATTCTAACTAAATGCGTGCAAACTAATTCATTTTTAGTTAGTGACATTTAGAAAGTTGAATAATTATACTTTCTTAAATATAACTATTTTAGATTTTTCAAGATCAGGATGATTATACAATCAAATCTATCTGAGGGCCAGCACACAATTTACATGTTATAATGATTACCTGAAGTGCATAATCCAGGACTTCTTTCTGTCTCTCTAGGCTTGCCATCCAAGAGATCATCACAGAGGACCTCCAGCATCTCCTCTCAGCCCATAATTCACTTCCAACCGTCCTATCAACTCGGTCTCCAAAGACTCTATGCGAATTCCCCGTCGATCAAAAACTAATCCTTCTTCGTTTTCCAGAACAATCTATATATAAACACCCATCCCTACTTTCCATTTTTGGATTTCCTTTAGTCTAAAAGTTTTGATTTCTTTGTTCAGAACTTTCTTTGTCTGAATATTTGTTAACAAGCATCCCCCCCCCCCCTTTTTCTCTGCCTACAGGAGACCAGGTATAGGTGCAACCATTCCACAAGTTGCCTACTTCTACCTGGATCAACTCCACTAACGGATTTAAGGCTAAATCCTCTAACTCCAGACTTTAAAGGAGTGGCCGGCCTCTTTTCATCACCGCCCATCTTGTTATTAATTATTAATAAACATAATATTACGAACCCATAAATACATTGCACGAAAAATTAGGAAACACGCCAAAGAGGAGTATATAAGCGGCAGGATCATCCCCCCCACCCCCCCCCCCACGTCGGCCTGAGATGGCCTGGATGAAATAGAAGCTTGGCAAGCATTTATGGATAAGGCCTTTTTTTCTTGGAAGGCTAATAGTTCCATAAATAATAAAGATAAGGCCCATGTTTTATTATATTACCATTCTCAGCAGACGGCAAAACATCAAGAGCCATTAC
Source organism: Euschistus heros (assembly GCA_003667255.2). Classification (NCBI taxonomy): domain Eukaryota; kingdom Metazoa; phylum Arthropoda; class Insecta; order Hemiptera; family Pentatomidae; genus Euschistus; species Euschistus heros. The sequence continues at coordinate 129,954 of RCWM02001072.1, forward strand.
TGCTACAAATTAGCATTTCTTCACCCGCTCACCTGTTACCATCACAGAGTGCATCATTCAGCTGCTACAGATGCAAACAATCGCATTATTATACTTCTGGCCAGAATCCTCCGTCTTTCAGCCATGGACAAATTAAACTTTGTCAACGCAGTTCAATTATGCCGGACACTGTTTGTCCCAACCGCCACACCAAGACACACTGTCCTTCTCAGCGCCGATGCAGGAAGTGTAACCGTAGCCCATCACACCTTCCTACACGAAGCCACCGTGGAAGAGGGGTATGTCCCAGCACCGTCAATTTCTCTCGAACCTGGTCAACGTGAGGCTCAGAGAAGATCTCTCACCAAGAACGTAGAGAGGATCAATAATACCAAACGCCTTCCATTCTACCTCTATACATTCTCAGTTGCCTTGACCAAAAGAGAACAAGTCAAGTCAGTATGAAACACTTTAATGGTTCAGTGAAAAATGGTAAATCCTCAATTTCATAGGTACTAATTGTTAACAATTCTCTCTTTTGGTACAAGAAAAGGTTCTGTAATAATACTTTTTGTAATAAGTAAAAATTCATTTCTAAACACGTCACTGAGCTCCCATTGTCAATTTCTCATCCAAGGACAACACCATGTTTGTAATAGTAGCGTGGAATTCTAACCACCCCTCCTCGATTCAACTACAGACATTTCTCCTCATACTCCACTCAGTAGTAAATCAAAATTAAAATCATCAGTGCACTTTTCCCCCCTTAGTTGCACTAAATACCTACAGTTAGAACTGTTTTATCCTCTCATGGAGCTCATCAATACAAGTGCGAGCATTATTGTTAGTGGTTCTGGAGGCTTCCTTCATAACGATGAAACAGCCCGCTTAGCACAGTTGACAATTACTACCTGTCAAAAGTGAAGTAATTGGAGTAGGGGGAAGCCAATCAGTTGAAATATTAGGAGTGGCCACTGCACTAATTCATTTACCATCGTTCATAACAATACCTGTTTCTCTGAGAGTTTTCTGAATCAAGATGCTAGAAACCTCCCTCACAATCATTTTCTGTCACTATACTGGCCTCATCGCTCTACAATTATCACACTTGCTGACCCAGATTTAACCTTAGTAAGCACTGTTGATCTAATTTTCAGGTGCAGATCTTGTGGCACAAACGTTGATCATGGTTTTTGTTTATGCCGTAGGGCTCTTCTCCTTGGCTTGCAAAATTCTTGTTTTGGTTGGCTGGCTTTAGGAAATATCCGTCTCCAATCAAGTAATTTGTCAGTGCATTCTGCAGTGAACCCAAAGTGACAGTGCTTTTTCTGCCTGATTCTGGTACTAATTCAGATAACCTTGTTTACCAATCATAACACCTCTCAATTTGTCAATAGAGCGAGAGCCCGTGAAACCCCAGACCTTCCTTATTTTATAAAAGATGAAAATTTGTCAGGGCATTGCTCCATAGAGGTACGAACGATGGGCATGAATGAAGTTCGGGTTATCGTGGCCTTGGCAGGTAAACGGTGCTAAAGTAAAATACCAGTCTACATATCATCAACTATAAAGCGTGAGTTTTTTTTATATTTCCTTCAGAAATTACTTACGTTTAGTTATAAAAGCTGATTTTATATTATATTACTCGGGCAATGATTAGATGATGTTTACTCATCAGCAACGACACTTACCGTCCGTGGCAACCCCTTGCCCAGAGCACTTACCATCAGTAGCAACCCTTTGCCAGGACACCTTAATGTCATTTAAATTCTAATTGTACTTAGTACAGTAAAAATGCTGATTTATATATATATATATTACTCGGCAATGATTAGATGATGTTTCTCCATCAGCCAGGGACACTTACCATCGTGGCAACCCCCTGCCAGACACATACCATCATGGCAACCCTTTGCCAGACCCCCTTAATGCTCATTTATTTGTAATCGTACTTAGTTATAGTATAAAAGCTGATTTTTTATATATATTACTCGGGCAATGATTAGATGATGTTTCCTCATCAGCTAGACATTTACCATCGAGGCAACTCCCTGCCAGGCACATACCATCATGGGCAACCCCTTGCCAGGACACCATTTAATGCTCATTTATTTGTAATTGTACTTACGTTCTAGTATAAAAGCTGATATTTATGTTATTTACTTTGTTAATAATTAGATGATGTTCCTCATCAGCAGACCGTTCTGACAGTTCCAACCCTTGCCGAGACAAAGCGTGTAGGTAGTAGCGAGCGCGAGGCACGATACATATTGTGGGTGGGAGTGAGATAGTGAGTGATGTCCTGCAACATGTATTGTTTCTTACTCCGTTGATTTATCGTGACTTTTATAAATACCTGTACGTTTAATAAATCTTTATTGTCAAATATTTTCCTTTTTAGCTTACTATCATTTAGTGAGACTTAAGATAGGAGCCCTTTCAAGCCTGTAACAATTGTTTCACAGTGGTAAGCTGCGGAGAATTTCTAAATTAATAAACTACCAAATATAATTATTTTATCCATGCATTTCGTTCTAACTTTTATGAGTATCACATGCATTCAGAAATTATTCTACAAAGCGGTCCGTTTCAAAAATACGATTATTTAGTCTTCTAGTCGGTATTTTTTCTTCGAAAAACGTTCGGGTATTTCTTAAACTACATCTAATTTCTTTAATGAACCTCTCATGAGTTTTTAGTTTGCTTTCAATGGAAACAAACATCATCTAATCATTGCCGAGTAATATATATTATATATATATATATATTATATAAATCAGCTTTATACTATAACGTAAGTACGATACAAATAAATGAGCATAAGGGTGTCTGGCAAGGGGTTGCCCACGATGGTAAGTGTCTGGCTGATGAGGGCAACGTCATCTTAATCATTGGGCCGGTAATATATATAAAGATCAGAATTTTATACTATAACGTAAGTACAATAACAAATCAATAAGCCTTAAGGGTGTCTGGCAAGGGGTAGCCCACGTGCGTATGTGTCTGGCAGGGGCTTGCCACGATGGTGTGTCTGGCTGATGAGGGAAACATCATCTAATCATTGCCCTAGTATATATATATATATAAAAATCAGCTT